>LPNX010174128.1:21907-53615 GCA_001517045.1 Pseudotsuga menziesii | reverse complement strand
TTTTTTTTTTGTAAAACATTAATTTTTGCGCAATCCAGCGCATAAGATCGCTGCCTTTTTTTTCTCCTTTTCAGGCCTAAAATTTACTGAAAAACAGCCGCAGAACCGTCTCTCGGAACCCTTATCCCGTCCGCTGAATCGGCTCTCGGAAGGCTTTCTCCTTCCGCAACGGAGGCTCCCCAAAAGCTTTAATCGTTCCGTGGATGATAACCTCATCGGCTGTCGGAAGCTTTTCTACATCGGAAGCCAAAACGCTTCCACTTCTGTAACGGCGGACGTCGGAGGCATTCTCTCTTCTACAACGGCGGACGTCGGACGTCGGTAGATTTCTGACATCGGAAGCCAAATGACTTTGGCTTCCGCAATGGCGGCTCACCAAACGTTAACTTCTTCTGATCGGCACGGACTTAGAATAATTTTCATCTTTTCGGCGTTGGTGGCCTTTCTGGTCGGAAGCTTTAGTGATTTCTCTTCTGCAACGGCGGCTGATGGACCACTTTCCCTTCCGATTTGCTGCTTTTTTTACTAAGGGATTTCCACGATTTTCTTCCCAGTCGGAAGACTTAACCGTTTGGGATTCCGCAATGGCGGATGGAAAAATTCACCAATTCGTCTGCAACGATGAATGCCCACTTCGCCAACTCTTCCGATTTGGCACTTAGAACAACTTGAATGTCGGACGTCGGCGGCCTTTCACATCGGAAGCCAAATGGCTTTGGCTTCCGCAATGGCGGACGCTCGGACCCTTTCTTCTTCCGGTGGACACTTAGGAAATTTTCGTGGCTTTCCCCAAACGGTTCCAGCGTCGGAGGTCGAATGACTTTCACGTCGAATGCGGAATTGATTTGCCGTCCGCAACGGCGGATGGGAAACCGCTAGACCTTCCGCCACATCGGAAGTCAGAACCTCCAACCTTCCGACAACCCGACTGTCAATACTTAGAAAAATTCCTGAAATTTTTGCTGTCTTCAAATTTCCTGATTGCTGCTAGGCAGAAGGAAATTCTGCTTCTGTCACTGCATCTTCTTGGCCCATAGAGGCCCACTATTGCAACCGGGAGCTCTGATACCATTCTGTCACGTCCCCATCCCTCAGACCGGCGAAGAGGACGCGACGAACCTTAAATACAGCCGGGCAAACCGCCCATGAACATAAAACTAAAATCAAATGTTGAAATTGGGAGCTTAAACAGGCATCATAACAGGAATGCCAAACATACAAGAATGCACAGATGCATAATCCTTTAATTATACAGCGGAAACAAACATACATTCCAGCATTAATCATGTTCATTATAATTCATTTGTCATCAACATAATTTGCAAAGATGAAGTAACCAGCAGCACTTATCTTTCAATGAAGAACTCACCCACAACCAGCTACGTCACTGCAACGTTCCACCCAACCATAGGCCAGCTTGCTCATCAATCTCTCAGCAACGCTGCCACCCCCGAGCTGGGCATGATTCCTCCAGAATAAGGGTTAATTGCAGGCTTGCACATAGCCAAGGGGACACAATCAGCAAACCAAACACAGCTGGGTTTGACAGGCCTCCAACAAACGGCCAAGCCAGCACCGTCCAAGGGACAACCACTGCATACCAGCAGCCAAACAACCCTTCACAGCCCTGTGAAGAAGGAAAAAAAACCAGGGAAAGATCCCAAGCCAAGGGTGAGACACGGCTCAAATCCAACCACACTGCTGAGTTGTTCTTGGCCCTAGCGTGGCCAAAACAACTCAGCCACAACACCCAAAAGATGATTGCATCCACAACAACCAATACCAGGGCAATTCAACAACCCAAACTTACAATGAGTCATGGAAACCAATCACAGTCCCAAAACCAAGGAGAAGCCAACTCCCAGCATGGACAGACAAGGGAATTTCATCCGACATTACACAGTCCACACAGCAGGGACATCACTGATGACAGGAAATGGCTTACTATGAATCCACAGTGGCCCAAAACGCAATTGGACACCACAGCCCACAAGGCATGGGGAAGACAACGATCCCAAAACAAAGATAGTGAGCACGGCTCTCACATGGGAAAACGACCTCAACGGTCTGTGCGTGAGGAAAGCTTGCACCCAATAGCAAAACAAAAGGGAAAACATACCCGACCCCTGCGCGAGGATGAGCAACCTCCTGCACATGAGCACAATCTGACCAACACATGAGGATGAACAAACTGAAGCAAACAGACAGCCGCCTCTGTGCGTGGATGAACAGCAGAACGCTCAGCGTGAGGAGGACGAACAGGCAGGGCGAGAATGGAGTCGTGGGGGAAGATGGAGGAATTGCTTGCCTCTTTTCCCATGTTTCCTCCAGCAATAAATGCCCTCAACCACTCAGCCATAACTCCTCAACCACCAGCTGAAGCATTAAAGAGGTTAACAAGGTTGGATGAGACAAAAAGGTGGCAAATCAACAAGGTGATAAAACATGGGTTTTTCCCCCATAACCAAGGTTTGACATCCCCCACCCCTTATCCTTTGGAATCATGCCCTTTGCATTCAACGTTTCACTGCCGTAGCTGGTTGTGGTTTTAGTTTTAATTGATGTGCGTGTTTACATGATGCCGAATTATAATGTGCCTTATAGCACGACATACCATCGACAACTATCCCTATTGCCGAAACATACAAAACCAAATCGATGGTGGGGATTTTGCCTTTAGCTCCTCACCACGATTAATTACATTATATGCATCATGCAAACGGGGTCGAAACCGGGGATGTGACACCAAGATTGATGAACCATGTATGTGAAGAGAATTCCGGTAGATGTATTATTCTTATATGAACGTTAATGACAAGGTTGAATACAGCTACAAAAAGAGCATGGTAGAAAGCAAGCAAGAAAGTGAGCATGGAAAAGCGAGAGGATGAAGCAATGGATGGTGATGGTGTAGTCGCCATGAAGACACATGAAAAAAAATAGAGTTTGCATGTAAATGGGCATATGGCTCTAAGACCTAGTAAAGAATACATACAGGTAACTCACCAATAAAGTTGGGAGATAGACCTAGGTGATAGCAGGGTGTATGAGATATTCATCTGTAAAAAAATTGAGGGGGATTGGTGATTAATCCAAGTCATTTTTAAAGGGGGGATTGTTAGGGTTAACCTTGAGCCGGGAAAGAGTCATAGGTGGTTTAGGTATAACACATAGTTTGGTAACATGGTTTCTTGTATCCCATGGTATTGTCTCATGGTATGCATGGGAAGAATCATTTATCAGGCTTGAGGAGGCTCCATTGTAAATTTACCTAGAGGTGAGTGGTGGCTAGCTCGCTTGGCCCGGTTGGCTGATTTTGGCCAGGTTAATGAAGATCTTCATTGGTGTTGTTTTTTTACCCACATGGGGTTTCTAGGGTAATATTTTTTTCTATGTGAATGTTGCTTGTAATATTTATTTCTCACGAGCGTTGGCTAGCTCGCTTGGCTCGGTTGGTGGGTTTTGGCCAAGTTAATGAAGATCTTCATTGGTGATGGTTTTTCCCTGCATGGGGTTTCCAAGGTAAACTTTTGTATTTTTGTGAATGTTTCTTGCAATATTTATTTCTCACACTAATTATATTTTATTATTCTCATAATTCCTATCACTTAATTGGAAAAGGGTTATTGCAAAACAATTTTCTAAGGTTGTGGTTTAGGAGGATTTACGGATGTCTACTTCTTGGCTCCCACCAATTGTTGGCAGTCAGGAATTAGTGAACAATGGTGAGTTTAATGACCATACTCACCATGTATTGAGCAAGGGTAATGTGTCCTCAAGTTGGAATCCTTTTCTTGCTTGGGGGGTTACCCCCTTGTGCTAGTTGGTTCCCCTAGTTTAGGTTATGTTGGGGAACTTGGTGTCCCACATACCCCTATTGTTGGGGATGTTTATTATTTCCCTTGTTCTTCCCCTGATTCTGAGGATTCGAGGGATTGGTGATGTTCAGTTGCTCAAATTGTTGAGATTGTTGTTACATAGAAGGTTGTACAAAGATGACTCCCATATGAAGCATGGGTGTTGTACCAGCGATACATGTGTATGGATAGTAAGGGTTATACCCTAGTGGTGGGATATAGGTTGGTTGTGCTACATATGATGTGGACATAGGTGCAGGTGGTACCATTTGTATGTGGCTTCTACTAGGGTATATAGGGATGTACATTCCATACTAGGGCTATCCAAATGAAGGATTTGGTGTAGTATTAGTGAGAGATGAAACAACGGGGATAGGTGGATATTGCACCATCATGGGTTGTGGTGCAAGAGTTGGTTGGAGGGGAACTTTACCATGGGAGGAAATGGGCCTGATAATCCCATTTGTGGAATGTGAAATTCATGCAATGCGAGTAGTGATCAATGTAGAGGGGCATTCAATAGTACAGTATACAAATACCCTGATTGGGCATAGATGAGGTGAAAGTGTTGGGCTTTGAGAATCACTTCTTCCTCATTTTGTGGAATTAATGTAGCCACATCTTTTGCAATAGATGTTTGGAGTGATTTGAGAAACCAATACAAAAGGAAGGGATGTTGAATGTCTATTTTGCACAAAGTGCAGGATGATGTCATTTATGGATATGATCCACTATGAGTATCGTTGTGTTTTGTCGAAAATATGCAAGAATTTCAAGTCTAAGATCATGCCTTATTGGAAGTTTAAAGTAGGATAGAAACAACCTACCAATGGCCTCAAATGTGGTATGAGAAGCTCTTGTCAAATTTATGTACCATTTTGCAGATGTACTAGTTAGGGTTCTTTGGAAAAGATGGAGACATACTGAATCTTCCACTATGATGTTAGACGAACACCATAGGTGGAAAGACATGATATGGTTATAAGGGTCATATCCCTATTTCCCCTTGAATTTATGAATATCTAAGGGTGTATTTTCTGGCATATATGGCCAATTGGCTTCGTGAGCTATGGGATCATTAACCAACTTGGCTAGATCAAGAAGGTTCAAACTTGCCATGAATGGTAGGTTTGGGTTGGGGTCCACCATGTTATTAAGAATGTTGTTTCCTTGAGGGGGATACTTTGGAATATGTGGCAATAATATTTGTATTCTAGGGGAATATGAATATGTGGTGTGACTTCCTACCAATTGGGGAGAAGAAGGTGGAGTATTCCCTCATGGTGGTGTAATCAATGGTGAAGGCTATTCCATGAGAAAAGGAGTGGAAAGGGTTGATATTATATCTAAGGGGAGATATTGAATCAATTAAGTTGTATTCTCACCTATAGGACCCAATCAATGTGTCCTCAGAGCATCCGCAACTAGCTGATCTCCCTTGTGTGCCATAGGGAGATAAAGGATAACCACCCCTTGAGAGAGAGGAGAGGCCTTGCAATCTACGAGACTTCCTTAGGGAGGGTTTTGTTCCTTTATGGTGGATGTATAGTGTCCAAATGAGAGTGATGGGTGGTGAATAAACACAATAGATACAAATGAAAAAATATTCCAACTAAAACAGATGAAAAATGGTGTGACAAGTGAGTGATATGTGCAAATATGGTTTAGTGCAAAGGTGTCCACATGCAGGTTCTTTTCAAATTAGGAATTTAATGAGCTTGTATTTAGAAAAGAACAAATGTAAATTCCATAAAATATCTAAGGTCCTTCCTCTCAAATATGACTAGGCCTCCCAAGAGCACAATTGATGGCGATAATGGAATCCATGCAACAATCGACTAGTGGAGGTAACAAAGAGCTAGTTCTACTGGAAATGGGTCCAATGTTCCAATCATGAAGAATTGGAAACGCCTCCCAAAGGCAATAGCTGACTTCAGGAATCACTTTCACTCCTAAGTGTTCCTTATTAGAATTTGAATTCCATTTAGATCTTCAGGCAGAGAGTTCCAATTATGTTGCAGCAATTGAATGGAGAATGAAAATAAAAATCCAACAAGACAAACCACACAAGAAATGGATAAGTATTGCTTAGGAATTTACAGTATATTCATCATAATAATATCCGGTGTACAATGTAGTTTACATAGGTAGAATTCGAATGCATGAGTAATGAATTCGAATCCTCCAAGTGGATAAGACTATATCTAACTAAACCTCTAATTCAAGGTCTCCCAATCAATATCGGAGTCCAAATTGACAACTCCCCGATGACCAATAACTCCAACATGCAGTAAAAACTAGTTAACTCAGTGCAACTGAGAGTGAGGCAGGTCGGAAAAGTGCTCCTCCCCATGCAACCATGCATTAGTAGTGTGCTAGCCTAACTGACTATGAAGTAACTAATTGTAACGAAGGGCTAACTAAGACTAACTAATGCTAACACCAACTAACTGAAGTAGGTTGGTGTCAGGACTCCCAGTGGCTCCTAAAATGTAGGGATTGGTCTAGGAGACACCCTAACAGATGCATGCACATGCAGTAAGTGGAAATTAACCTATATCAGTGTTCCCCACACTTCAATGACTGGTACATGTGTCCCAATTGGGCCAAGTGGACCCAATTGCACTAGTGGACCCATTTAATTAATTTAAGGTTCCTAAGTTAGGCAATAATTAATCTAATAGACATTTGACCAAGGGAGAATTAATAATCCTAATAGCCCCCCTGAATCCTAACTTGGAAAATTGTGGGCCCTAGTAACAAGACCATAGGTCACCCAAATACAATCTAGAAGATAATAAAACATGATGCTTAGTACAACTGAGGAAACATGAGAAAAGCACATGGGGAAAAAACCCCCTAAAAAATAAGCAGGAAAATAGCAATATGCAAGCTATTTCTAGAAGAAAGAAGCTTCCTCAGAAAAATAACTTGAGCAAAACATTGCTCAAAAAATTGCAGCTCTATGCAACAGCATGGTCCATCAGTGGACCTCTCAATGTACTTCTGAACTAATGACTATGTTTGGTTCTACTGGATGGTGAAGGTAGGGAATGATCAAATATCTACTTCTATGGGCCATGTAGCTGATAATTTTCCATCATCAAGTAGCACCGACCTGGAAAATTGCTACACCATTCTGTAGAGAGTGAATCTGTGAGGGATAGTGTAGCATGTTCATTATGATACTAGGACCTAGTTCTTCTTTTGTCTTCTAGAACTCCAGCACCACTTCTAGCTGCATCAAGAAGATTTTGAGCCCATCTAGGTTTAGGCTTCTAATTAGGAATGGGTACTGGATCTGGATCTAGAATCTCTTGAGCTTCAGTCTCAATAATAGGATCATGTTGTATGTGATCTTCTTCATATGAATCTGAAACCTGTAGCACATCTGGCATCATCATAAAAAATAGGAGGAGAAATAGTTATACCTTCCTCTGCTGCTGGAGGAGTATCATGCAGCTGATCTTCTTCGAACTAGACACTTCTTTCAATGAAGTATCTTCTAGTAGCAACCTCCATCAGTTTGTAATATTTTGCATCATCTGCACATCCCAGTAGAATCCATTCACTACTTTGGGCTTGGAAGGCCTTTCTCTTGTCAAGCAGTATCCTGGCCCAAGATTTGGAACCAAAAACTCTTAGATGAGAGACATTGGGCTTATACCCATGCGGTGCTTCGAATGGAGTCACCCCAACTACTAACTTGTGGGGCACCCTATTATTCAAATACGAAGCACAATTTACTGCTTCACCCCAAAGAGAAGGAGGTAGATGCTTGCCATGGAGAAGGCATGTTGCCATCTCTTTCAGTGATCTGTTCTTCCTCTCAGCCACGCCATTTTGTTGTGGTGTGTATGGAATTGAATGTTCCATTCGAATCCCCTCTGATTCACATAAATTCTGGAAATATCTTTTGACATATTCTCCTCCTCCATCATATCTTATTGACTTGATCTTATTATTGAAACAGTTCTCAACCATATAGTTAAAACTTTTAAAAGTCTCAAAAACTTCTGATTTTAGTTTCATGAAGTAGATCCAGCAATACATAGAACAATCATCAATAAATGTCAAAAAACACCTACAACAATTAATGGAGTTTGTGGGCATAGGTCCAGCTACATTACTATGTATCAAATCAAGTGTAGAGACATCTCTATGAGCCTTCCCAACATCATACTTCTTTTTTGGATGCTTACCTACCAAGCACCCAACACATACTCCATCGGAAGTTTGGATGGAGGTCAAACCTTCAACCATGTTATCATTGTGGAGCTACTTCAGATATTTGAAATTGAGATGGCCAAATATCTCATGCCAAATCTTGTTGGTGTGGTTAACATGAGACAATAAAGTTGTAGGTGGAGAAACAGGTAAGAAATGTGAACACTCATAAGCTTTGGTAGAGTGATTTGCAATACCTTTCACTACAAGATTTCAAGTGGATTTTTGTGTAATCTCAACTGAGTCTGAATCAAATGTGACCCTCTTGGGAGAGAATGTATGAGTCATCTGGTAAAAATATAATAGTTTAGCAACAAGTGAGGGAACATATAAGACATTTTTGAACTCACCATGCTTCGCTCTGACTGAGCCCCTTCCTTCTGCTGGAATCTGGGAATCATCTCCCTTGTGAATATTAGGCCCCTTTGATAGTGAAAGAGCAGAGAATGAGTATTTGGAGGAAACCATGTGGTTGGAGGCTCTAGAATCTATAATGTATGCTGAGGATGGAGAGAGAGTTTCTTTCAAAGCATGAAAGCCTTCGACATCTTTTGTTGGTGCTTCTTCATCGGGATTCTTTGTTCTTGGAGGAGCAATGTTGTGTTGCTTGAGAAGAGAGAACATCTCCTCAAGTTGCTTCCTCATACAATGTTCTTCAAGATGGTATCCCTTTTCACAATACAGACATAAATTATTTTCAAATTTCTTCTTTTTAGAGCCAGAGGCCCCTTCGGAAGCTGTTGCTTTGGTTTAGGCTTCGAATCAGCTACCTTTGGCTCCTTCTTATTTGATTTCCCCTTTACTTGCACTTTGGAGGAGTCAGTAACCAAGAGAGATTGATCCTTTGAAGTCTGTATGACTCCCATTCAAATCAATTTGTCTTGTTCCTTGATTAAGGACTCGGAGAATGAATCTAAAGAAGGAAGTTTCCAATCAGGAAAGCTTTCCCATTTGGAATGAAACATAGAGACATAGATAGATTACTCAGGACCTATTTTGTTGAGTATTGAAAAAACAGTATTCTCATCCTTCTGCTCTATCCCACACGGTCTGCATTGTAGCACTAGAGACTTGAATTTGGAGAATAAATGCTCAATAGTCTCAAAACTGCTGGGATGTAAAGATACCAACTCATTCTCCAAAATGTGTCCCCAAAGCTCATCTTTTTTTTTTAAAAAGATATCAATATTATCTCATGATTCTCTAGGAGTCCTCAATCCTTTTAGATGAAAGAGGAGATCTCTCAAAATATAAGTACATAAGTACCTGAATGCTTCATCACAATGGTTTAGGAACTTGTTTTGCTCTACCGGTTGATGAGGCTCAGTCTCCCATCCATGTATGATCCTTTGGTAGCCATGTTTGTGTAAGGCCAGCTGCATATCAATCCTACAATCAAGGTAATTGGAAGTTGTGAGGATCCTTGACTTAGGAGTTTGAGAACTCATAATTTCTCCGACAGGGAGACTGCAAATACTTCTTTCAAGCAACGTAGCACCTGTCAATTTCACTGCAAATAACACTAAAACATAAGAATTGTTAGAATCATGCTTTTCCTCCAAACATGAACATGTTTTCAGGGTCCGTCATTCCCTCTCTGCTACTCTGAATGAGTCCAGAGCTAGCAAATTTTCATAGGGGACTTCTGTGGAAACCCAACTGCTTCTGATGTTTGATGAGGAGTAACAAGCATGAAACTTGCCTAAGAAGGCTCTTATACCATTTTAGAATTTGAATGCCATTTAGATCTTCAGGAAGAGAGTTCTGATTATGTTGCAACAATTGAATGGAGAATGAAAATACAAATCCAACAAGACAAACCACACAGGAAATGGACAAGTATTGCTCAGGAATTTAAAGTATATTCATCATAATAAAATCCAGTGTACAATGTAGTTTACATAGGTATAATTCGAATGCATGAGTAATGAATTCGAATCCTCCAAGTGGATAAGACTGTATCTAACTGAATCTCTAACTCAAGGTCTCTCGATCAATATCGGATTCCAAACATACAACTCCCCAATGACCAATAACTCCAACATGCAGTAACAACTAGTTAACTCAGTGCAACTAAGAGTGAGGTAGGTAGGAAAATCGCTCCTCCCCATGCAACCATGCATTAGTAGTGCTAGCCTAATTGACTGTGAAGTAACTAATTGTAACTGAGAGCTAACTAAGACTAACTAGTGCTAACACCAACTGACTGAAGTAGGTTGGTGTCGGGACTCCCAATGGCTCCTAAAATGTAGGGATTGGTCTAGGAGGTGCCCTAACTGATGCATGCACATGCATTAAGTGGAAGTTAACCTCTAGTAGTGTTCTCCACACTTCAATGACTCGTACATGTGTCCCAATTGGGCCAAGTGGACCCAATTGCATTAGTGGACCCATTTAATTAATTTAAGGTTCCTAAGTTAGGCAATAATTAATCTAATAGACATTTGACCAAGGGAGGACTAATAATCCTAACACCTTGGTGATGCCCTAATTTTGGAAACTATGGTTACCTTGCATCAAGTGTGGATCAGTTATTATGTCTGTGAGGTATAATGTTGTATCCCTAGCACCAAGGTGAGCACCTTGTAGGGGAGAGTAGGGTGGCTATCGACTAGTGGAGGTAACAAAGAGCCAACTATACTGGTGATGGGGCCAATGTTCCAATCAAGAAGTCTTGGAAACACCTCCCAAAGGAAATATTTGACTTTAGGAATCATTTACACTCCCAAGTGTTCCCTAGAAGAATCCACTAGTGGAGGTAACAAAGATACAGTTCTACTGGAGATGGGGCCAATGTTCCAATCAAGAAGATTTGGAAACACCTCTCAAAGGAAATAGTTCACTTCAGGAATCACTTGTACTCCAAATAGTTCCTTGGTGATGCCTTAATTTTGGACACTATGGTTACTTTGCGTCAAGTGTGGATCAGTTGTTGTGCCTGGGTGGTATATTGTCGTCTCCCTAACAACAAGGTGAGTGCCTCGTAGGGTATAGCAGGGAAGCTATACCTCGTATTTTACCTCCCTGGTCTAAGTACACTTCTGATCCGGATTGAACACTTGCTTATAGCAGGATTTAAAAGCACCATAAAAGACAACAATGCTATGTTTCAAAAATATTCCTAATGAAACTAGATCGGTGAGTGTTGTTTCGAGGCCTAGCCCAATCAATCCTACCAAACTAAAATATTTTTTTTGTGACCTTTTGTCGAGAATTTTAGTTGGTTTAGCATTTATAATGGTTTCTTATTAAGGATTTTGTTGTGAATTAAATGAGTGTAAGGGAGGTATTTCACAATTTCCTTCCTTTCCGATTCATTGAAATCATGAAGAGCATACTCAGTTGGAAAGAGTATTTAGGTCCCTTAGTGTGTTCATGTCACGTACCCATATACCCCATTATCATGCAGAATTAAAATTTCATCGAGAACCTTTATTGTTCATCAAAACATAGGGCATGGTGTGAACCACTTCTCGACATTTCCAATACGGTCACACTCCCTTCCGTTTTCCATTGATCAATCCAACGATATGTAAGGAAGGATCTCAGAGGAGATTGGACAACGAAGAGAAAACGCGACGAAAATCAATGATCACAAATAGTTCCACATCCGAAATCAAATCAACGGCTCAAAATCCACCCACAAAAATCAACGATGCGGAAATCCCGAGTTGCGAGATCGGAAAGTTACAAAAATTGCAATCTCACTTCCTGCAACTCGCATCCCGCATTGGAAACATATCAACGACGTAAAATCATCCCATGAATATCGATGATGTGGAAACTTGCATTTCGGGAATGGGAATTGTGGAAATCGTGACATCGTGATCCCACATCTCGCATCGGAAAGGACTATTGCAGACCGAAAACTACGAAAAGCCATAATTCTCAAAAATGCATCCCACATCCCGCACCCCGCAAGTTGCGAAAGGGAAAAAATTGTGGAAACCAAGATCTACGAACTAGAATCCCACATCCCGAAATCCTGCATCCCGTAGATTTCGAAAAAAAATATTTCTAACGAGAAACTCAACTTTTTAACTGAAGTCTTGGATCAATTTGATCATTCAGGCCATCACCAATCTGGCCAATCTAACCCTACAACTTAGTTTAAAATGCATTGAGGGAAAACATACATAGATGCCTATAATTGCAGTTATTCAAAGGAACAATGCATCAATTCAACACAACAACATGTTCATCAAATTCCATCAAGCAATTACAGTGCAAGAAATACAATTACAGAGATTAACATAGACAAAAACACTTATATTGAGAATAACTTGTCCCGTAACCAGCTATGTCATTGCAACTTTCCACCCAACCATAGCCCATTGCGCTCACCAATCTCTCAGTGACACCGCCACCCCCAAGCTAGGCATGTTTTCCTCAAGGAATAAGGGAACACTAGCAAACTCATACATATCCAAGGGTGCAACAAAACTCATCCAAGCCAACACAGTTAGGTTTATCAGGATACAAGGAAAAAACAAACTAACATATGGGTTTCATAGGCCACTCAGCCAATCCATCTCACTGTTGGGTTTCACAGACTGATCACAGTTAATCCAACATCCACCTTAAGGACCAATCAAGCCAACAGATGGGTTTATCAAAATGTCCACAATCAATCCATCTCACTACTAGGTTTATTAGACTGTACAACCAAAGGTTACTTACAAAGTCAAACTCAACAAGACATAGCCAAGCCCAACATATGGGTTTATCAGGCTACCAGCCAAGCCATCTTTCCAATTGGGTTTATCAGGCTTCTAAGGCAATGGGCAGGAAGAACTGCTAAGCTAGTGAGCTCATCTACAGAGCTAAGAACACCTTCACAAGACCTATCTAGCATGGACTCCCCACTGCCTACACACTCAACAAAAGGAAGTGTCCCCTTCTCTGCTCCACAGTCCCTCAGGCTACACCTTCCCTTCCAGTGCTCTTCAGGATGTGCATAGCAAGTTCACCAACCACTCTTATCTTATTGTGAGGTTGCACACTAGTTTTATCAAGCACATTCTATGTCTCTCCCACTCCTAAGTCTTGCACATAGTTCGTACCTAAACCAGGGTGCACAACACAACAACCACAGGGAGACTCCACAACACAGGCTTTACTCTGGAACGTGAGTAATAGGATCTCATACACTATGTAATTAAAGATAACACTGCAATACAGTAATCACATTCTCACCAAGGGAAACAATTTAAGAACGTGAAGGATACACATAGGAAGAGCTCAGTTACCACAGAGCTTCCACATGAATGGAGAATGGAGATGGTCAATGAGCAATAACGTCCCACATCTCCCAAAACGTGAGAGTAAAATGAAAACGTGAACGCATGAGTCAAAATGGCATAAGGTTCTAGTGTTTTCTTGTCCATGCAAGAAAAACATGACATTTGAAACTAGGTGCTCTTCCCAATTTGAATTTCCCCATACTCTTCCCCTCTTCCATTCAATATCTACCTCAACCACATTCTGCCAAAAATAAATGGTTGGTAAGAAAAGACAAGAAAAAGGGTAGTTGACAGTTTTCATGGGTTCTCCCTTTGACACATGGATTTTTCCCAAACATGTTCAAGGTTAACATTCCCACCCCCTTATCCTTAGGAAAATCATGCCCCCATCTCATTATTCATTGCATTGACATAGCTGGTTGTGTTTTTTTCATTAATTTGAATATTTACATGATGTTTACAAACGTGCTTGCCTTAGCAAATAAACCATAGTCATCAAATATGATCACCTATATACCAAACATTAATCAATGACAGGGCCTTGGCCTTGAGCTCCTTTTCATGTTTTCATATAATATTTGCATCATATACATTAATGCAAATGAGGTCAGAATCGAGGTGTTACATTCCCCTCCCCCTCTAATAGCACTGTCCTCAGTGCTTTACAAAATTGAACAAAAATTCTACACCGGTACTGCCCCCAGTGCTCCACATATTTGAAAAAAAATGGATGTGTCAATCACATGGCATCCTCTAGCTCCCATGTAGCCTCTTCAGAACCATAGTGCTCCCACTGCACCTTTACCTATCCTATGGCTCGGTTCCAGAGCATGGTGACCTTCCTGTCGAGGATACGCATTGGCTCGATTCAGAACTCTCCCTCGGGTTCCACCTAAATCAAATCCCAATTTATCACATGGTTAGGGTCATGTATATATTTCTTAGGTAAAGAAACATGAAAAACATTATGAACCCTAGTGCTAGAAGGCAATGCAAGTCTATATGCAACTGACCCTATTCTTTCAAGCACTTCAAATGACCCACAATATCTAGGTGACAACTTGGCACAACTTCCAAGCTTCAGAAAACTCTTCTTTTCCCTCACTCTGAGGTAAACACGATCCCAAAAACTGAACTCTCTGTTCACCCTATGCTTATCAACATAGCTTTTTTGTCTGTCTTGGGCTGCTTTCATATTATGCTTGATATTTACAACCTCCTGCTCCATCTCCTTGAGCAATTCTGGACCAATCACAACTCTATTCAATGGATTATCCCAAGTCACTGGTGTCCTACACCTCCTGCCATACAAAGCTTCATATGGACTCATCCCCAAGGACACTTGATGTCCATTATTGTAAGAAAACTCTACCAAGTGTAAATAATCTTCTTACTTGGTTGGTTTTTCCATCACATACATGCGAAGCATGTCTTCAAGAACTTGGTTAACTCTCTTTGTCTACCCATCAGTTTGAGGATGGTATGCGGTGCTGAAGTTTAGCTTTTTACCCAAATCTGCAAAAAATCCCTTCCAAAAATTGCAAGTGGATTTGACATCTCTGTCAAATACTATTTCCTTTGGAAATCCATGCAATTTGAAAATCTCCTTCATGAAGATCATTGCAATGTCATCAGTCTTATGTGTAGACTTAACCAGTATAAAATGGGCTTCCTTTATCAACTTGTCCACCAAAACCATGATGGAATCATGTTGTCTCCAAGTCATTGGAAATCCTATAATGAAATCCATGGAAATAACTTACCATTTCCATTCTGGAACTGGCAAAGGCTACAACAAACCTGCTGGGTGTTGATGCTCAAACTTCACCTGCTGACATTTCATGCACTTGGAAATGTATTCAGCAATGTCATTTTTCATTACTGGCCAAAAGTACTGCTTTCTGGTTGTAGCAATTGTCTTCTATTATCCTGGGTGACCAGAATATGGAGCTTGATGGACCTCATCCATAACCACTCTCCTTAAATCTGCTACATTTGGAATGTAAATTCTGTTCTTATCGGTAAGAATTCCATCTTCTTCCAATTTATATCCCTCATACCTCTTTTCAAGACTTTTTTGCTGCAACTTGTCCTTGACCTGCACATGCAATTCATCTTCAGCAACATAATTAACAATCTGTTGCCTCAACTCTGATTCGAAAACACTAACGGATGCCACATGCATTTCATGCACCTTCTTACTGAGCACATCATCTACCTTATTCTCTTTCCCCTTTATGTGCTTGATCTCAAAATCAAACTCACATAAAAAATCCAGCCATCTAGCTTGCCTAGCATTCAGAGTAGGTTGATCAAACAAATACTTCATACCACAATGGTCTGTCCTTAGCTCAAATATTCCTCCCATCAAGTAATGCCTCCACTTCTTGAGAGCATGTACTATGGCTGCAAATTCCAGATCATGAGTAGCATAGTTCTTCTCATGTTCCTTTAACTTTCTTGACTCATAACATATCACGTGGTTGTCTTGCATAAGGACTCCTCCAAGCCCTTGACCACATGTATCACTACACATGAAAAAATATTTATCTGGGTCTATAACTTTCAAAATTGGTGCACTTGTGAGAAGATTATTCAACCGTTGGAAGATTTCTTCACACCTCCCTGTCCATTCGAACTTTATGCCCTTCTTTTGCAAGGAAGTAATGGCATGTGCAACCTTGGAGAATCTTTCAATGAATCTCCTGTAGTATCTTGCAAGTCCCATAAAACACCTTACATCTATCACATTCCTTGGAGTAGGCCAATTCATAATGGCTTCAATATTTTCAGGATCGACATATATACCCTCTTTTGAGATAATGTGACCCAAGTACTGAATTCTATCCCTATAGAAGTCACACTTTCTCAACTTTTCATACAACCGATGCTCCCTAAGAAATTGTAATGTCAATCTCAAATGCTCTTCATGTTCTTCCTCATTCTTAGAATAAACAAGAATGTCATCAAGAAAAACAAGAAAAAACTTGTCCAAATACCTGTTGAAGACACAGTTCATAAGGCACATAAATGTAGCTGGTGCATTTGTGAGACCAAATGGTACCACTACAAACTCATAATGCCCATACCTTGTCCTAAAGGATGTCTTATGAATGTCTTAATCGTTGATTCTCACTTGATGGTAACCAAACCTCAAGTCAATCTTGGAAAATACCTTTGCTCCTCTCATTTGATCAAAGAGGTCATCAATCCTAGGAAAATGATACTTATTCTTCACGGTGACTTTGTTTAGCTGTTTGTAATCAATACACAACCTGAGTGTACCATCTTTATTATTTACAAACAGAATTGGTGCTCCCCAAGGAGACACTCTCAGCCTGATATACTTTTTCTCCAACAACTCTTGCAGCTGCATCTTCAGTTCTAACATTTTCGACGTACTCATTATGTAGGGTGTCTTGGACATTGGTGCTGCTCCTGGCACAAGTTCAATTGTGAAATCAATGTCCCTCTTTGGAGGAAGCCCTGGAATCTTGTCAGGAAACACATCCATGAATTCCTGCAATACCTGATAGTCCTCCAACCTAATAGTTTCATTCTCTGCTCCCTCCACAATATGAGCTGCATACAACTGGAAACCCTTCCTACAAAATTTCTTCAACTGCATTGTTGAAATATGCCTCACATAGATTACCTTTGGAATGCCTCTTACAACTCTTGGGTTCCCTTCTTCATCCATGAATTCAAAAGTCTTATGGTAATAGTAAATCTTTACCCTATGAGCTTCCAACCAATCCATTCCAATGAGGACATCATAGGAACCAAGGGGTAGAACATTCATATTTATACAAGTAACCCATACATTCATCACCAATGGACATTTCTCTACCACTTCACTAACCTTTCTCTTGGCTCCAGTGGCTAGCTGAACTAACCACGATTTTATATGCCTTACTTTCTTGAAAGCACAAATCTCCACTACTCTAGGAGCAATGTAACTGTGGGTAGAACTAGGGTCAATCAAAATAGAAACATATTGCTCATTAATATTACCTTCCACTTCAACCACAGTCAACTGGTGTTCCGCTTGGCAGTCCTCCAGCGCTGTGTAAATCCTAGGGACGACCCTCGCTACTTGGCCCACCATTTCTGCCTCTTGAAGTTTGTAAGCTGGCCTTTCATTCTCATTCTCGAGTGGACAATACCAACGCATGTGGGGTCCTCCACGTCTCCAACATTAGAGTGGTTCTCTGATCTTCTATGGATCTCTTGGGTTTTCTCCCACCATTCTAGATGGCTGCTTTTTAGCTTGGAATGGCTACTTCTGCTGATTCCTGAGGTTAGAAGGTTTAAAACCTTTCTTCCTTTGGTCAGACTTCTCATTCTTCCTGTCCTTCCAAGTCTTCTGATAGTCAGGTTTTCCTTTGTTTTTCTCATAGCAATGCTTAGCTTTCCTTATTTCTTATTCTAGAGTTCTAGGCTCATAAAACTCAATTCTGTCTTTGTAAGACTGAGGCAATCCACTCGAGAAACGCTGGATTTTCACTTTATCATACTTGATGTACTTGACATATCTCAACAACTCCAAGAAATTGTTTGCATACTCTTCCATGGTCTGTTGTCCCAATCTCAGCTCATGAAATTATTTGATCTTGTCATCATAGTACCTGTTAGAGAGGTATTTCTGCTCAAAATATTCTGGAACTATTTCCACACAATTTTTCTTTCATTAATCTTCTTCACTTTCCTGAAGTGCTCCCACCATATGGATGCCCTTCCAGTAAAATTGGATATGGCTTCTCTAGCCTTCATATTTCCTGAATAATCCTAGAATTGGAAATACTTCCTCATCCCAAGAATCCAAGCCTTGGCTTCTTAACCATTCTTTGTCTCACCATTGAAGGTAAGCGGCCTTGCCTTCTTAAACTCATCCCGTGAGTTGTTTCTATAACATATCTTTCTCTTTTCCCTGTGAGATGAAGAGCTAGAATCCTTAGTGGATCCTTTCGAGTCAGGAGATCTACTAGAAGACCTTCTTCTTCTTCTGGTACTACTCTTACTACCTTCTGGTTTTGTTGGACGTCATCCTGAGCTCATCCGCCGTTGGATGTTTGTCAAACTTTACAACATGGAAGCATTCAGCTGATGCTGCTCTTCCTGAGCTTTAATTAGGCTTCTCATGGTGGCTGCAATCTCCAGTGGTGTTTCTTGAAATCTCCTTCCATTAGATTCTATATCATCATTTCCAGCTTGGACATTTTCCCCCATAGCGTCTTATGCACGCTCATAGGAATCCCGTGCATCATATCTGTCGTAGGTTTCCATGGCTGAGCCAACAACATACTCTTCCAAAATGCACTATGACTTTACAAAATGTGTTATCAAACACCATTTTTTAGATACACAGTAATTCAAAATAAAAACCATTTACTTACTGTCACCTGGCCTATCTAGGCCCAATATTGTAACCAACTGCTATGTTAACTGTTCAACCCAGTCCTTTCAGGCCCGACGCTGCAACCCACAATGCTGATACCATGCTGAAATGTTGGCACTATTATGTAGATACCACTTTGTAGCGTACTACAATGCTGTTATCCGAGGATACTCTTATCCCTTTCTGTTCGTCCTGGCCCATCCAGGCCCAATGTTGCAACCTGTAGCTCTGATACCACAATGTCACGTACCCATATCCCAATATCATGCAGAATTAAAATTTCATCGAGAACCTTTACTGTTCATCGAAACATAGGGCATTGCCATGAACCACTTCTCGAAATTTCCAATACTGTCACGCTCCCTTCCGTCCTCCATTGATCAATCCGATGATATGCAAGGAAGGATCTTAGAGGATATATGATGGTGGAGAGAAAACATGATGAAAATAAATGATCACAAATGGTTCCACATCCGAAATCAAATCAACGGCTCAGAATCCACCCGCAAAAATCAACGGTGCGAAAAGCTCGAGTTGTAGGATCCTGCATCGGAAACAGAAAGTTACAAAAAATGCAATCTCACTTCCCACAACCCACATCTTGCATTGGAAACAGATCAATGGTGGAGAATCATCCCACGAAGATCAATGATCAAGAAACTTGCATTGCGGGATTGGGAATTGTGGAAACCGTGACACCGCGATCCTGCATCCTGCATCCTGCATCAGAAAGGACCGTTGCGGAACGAAAACTACTGAAAGTTGTAATTCTAAAAAAGACATCCCGCATCTCACATCCTGCAGCCCTCATCCCGCAAGTTATGGAAAGGAAGTTGTGGAAGGGAAAAAATTTTGGAAACCAAGATCCGCGAACCGGCATCCCGCATCCCACATCCCAAAATCCTGCATCATGCAGATTGCAAAAAGGAATATTTCTAGCAGGAAACTCAACTTTTTCACCAAACTCTTGAATCGATTTGATCATTCAAGCCATCACCAATATGTCCAATCTAACCCTGCAACTTAGTTTAAAATGCATTGAGGGAAAACATACATATATTCCTATAATTCCAGTTATTCAAAGGAACAATGCATCAATTCAAAACAATAACATGTTCATAACATTTCATCAAGAAATTATAGTGCAAGAAATACAATTGCAGAGATTAACATAGACAAAAACACTTATCTTGAGAAGAACTTGTCCCGCAACCAACTATGTTGTTGCAACGTTCCACCCAACCATAGGCTAGTGCGCTCATCAATCTCTCAATGAAACCGCCACCCTCGAGCTGGGCATGATTTCCTCAAGGAATAAGGGAACACTAGTAGACTCATACATATCCAAGGGTGCAACAAAAATCATCCAAGCCAACACAGTTGGGTTTATTAGGCTACAAGGGAAAAACAAACTAACATATGGGTTTCACAGACCACTCAGTGAATCCATCTCATAGTTGGGTTTCACAGACTTATCGCAGTCAAGCCAACATCCACCTTAAGGAGCAGTCAAACCAGTAGATGGTTTTATCAGACTGTCCACAGTCAAGCCATCTCACTGCTAGGTTTATCAGACTGTCCAACCAAAGTTTACTTACAAAGTCAAACTCAACAAGACACAACCAATCCCAACAAATGGGTTTATCAAGCTACCATCCAAGTCATCTTTCCAGTTGGGTTTATCAAGCTTTTAAGGCAATGGTCAGGAAGAACTGATAATGTAGGGAGCTTGTCTATAGAGCTACAAACACCTTCACAAGACCTATTTGGCCTAGCTTACCCACTTCCTACACACCCAACACAAGGAAGTGTCCCCTTCTCTGCTCCATAGTCCCTCAAGCTACACCTTCCCTTCCAGTGCTCTTCAGGATGTGCATAGTAGGTTCACCAGCCACTCTTATCTTATTGTGAGGTTCCAAACTAGGTTTATCAAGCACATTCTACATCTTTCCTGCTCCTACGTCTTTCACATAGTTCGGACCCAAATCAGGGTGCACAACACAACAACCACGGGGAAACTCCACAACACAGGCTTTACTCTAGAATGCGAGTAACAGGATCTCATACACTCTGTAGTTTAATATAACGCTGCAATACAACAATCACAGTCTCTCCAAGGAAAACAACTTACATAACACGAAGGATACACATAGGAAGAGCTCAGTTACCGCAGAGCTTCCACACGAATGGAGAATGAAGATGGTCAATGAGCAAAAACGTCCCTTAGCTCCCAAAACGTGAGAGTAAAACGAAAATATGAACGAGTGAGTCAAACTGGCATACGGTTCTAGTGTTTTCTTGTCCATACAAGAAAAACACAACATTCGAAACTCGGTGCTCTTCCCAATTCGAATTTCCCCATACTCTTCCACTCTTCCATGAAATAACTAGCTCAACCACATTCTGGTAGAAATAAATGGTTGGTAAGAAAAGACAAGAAAAAGGGTAGTTGATAGTTTTGATGGGTTCTCCCCATGACACATGGATTTTTCCGAAACAGGTTCAAGGTTAACATTCCCACCCCCTTATCCTTAGGAAAATCATGCCCCCATCTCATTATTCATTGCATTAATATAGTTGGCTCCAGGTTTTTCATTAATTTGCATATTTACATGATGTTTACAAGCGTGCTTTCCTTAGCACAGAAACCATAGGCATCAACCATGATCGCCTATATACCAAACATTAATCAATGGCAGGGCCTTGGCCTTGATCTCCTTTTCATGTTTTCATATAATATTTACATCATATACAATAATGCAAACAGGGTCAAAACCGAGGTGTTACAGTTCAAGTGGGAAAACACATGTGATGGAAGAAAATAATATTTTTGCAAGCAAGTAAAGTGTTCAAAACATAATGATGGAAATTGTAACTTTATCCCTAAGAAAACTATTGATTCTTGCAAAATTAAATGTTAAGTGTGCAATGGAGGTTGTTAGTGCTAGAAATTGTCCCTAGACTACCACAAGAACAAGCTAACACAATCTCAAAAAGAAAATAAAATGAAATTGGTTTTTAATGATTTTGGTTTAAAACTTTATCAACAAGGATGAAAAAACATAAACAACCTAACATAGAACTAGATCATGAACAAGTTTGAAGAACTGGGGATCAAACACATATGAATAAATGATAAACATTACACAAATAATATTGATTCCATCCACAAGATACAAGAATTTGCATGAGTAAAAACCTTAAACAAGAAATGAAGTTGTATGTTGAGTAATCAAATAGATTATAAAGAAAACCAACATAGCAGGTAAAATGGATTATCAGTATGTATATAATCAATAACAGTCTTCAAACTTACATAAGAGTTATAGGTCTTAGCTTCAGATACATCAGCTCTAGAGCCTCTCCTTGAGTTGAAATTCGAACCCTACTTCTATTTAATTTCCTACTTTTATCCTTTTTCATAAAAAATGGTTACATAATTGTCAAAACTACCTTTTAGGTCTGAGTTCGAATCAATTACAAAAGTAGTTGTATTCTTAGACATAACAAACTATTAACTATAATAAACTAAACTACTTGACACCTGTCAATAATAGCCTTCATAGATTCTTGGCTGCCTCAGCCAACAAAGCAATTCCTTCTAAAGCACATCATTGTCTTTTACTTCCTTGCTGCTCTACTTCTAGATCTTCAATCCTCTTTAATAATCCCTCATTCTATTGGGTCAGACTTTTAACTCTTTGATTTAATTCTTCAAACTAGCTCTAAGTCTGTCTCTTTCTCTTTAAGGCTTCTCTTAAAACAACTATCAATTCCAGATAGTGTGTGTTAATATCATCAAGGTCCTCCCTCAGTCTTCTATTAGTCATGATTAATCCATCATTAGTATCACTGAGAAAATCAATCTGATATTTCTATTGCTTCACATTTTTCTGAAGGTTTTCAATCTTTGAATCTATGCGCATTCCCTCTTGAAATGTAGAAGTTTTCTCTAACAACCAAGGGATATCAATCTTCTTGAAAATGAGGTCATCATCTTCCTCATCTTTAACCTTTTCTTCTTCAACAAAAACTTCTGGAAACTTACATCGTGCAGTGCTGAAATTTATTGGTTGTTTTGAAACCTTATCCTTTCCTGAAGATGACTCTAATATCATTGAATGCTCTTTCTTATTATGAACTTGCTGAGAACTTAAATTTTCTTCTTCTTCCATGTCTTCCTGAGATGAAGAATCCTTAGTCACAATGATATTCTCCTTTCTTAATTTTGGGTTTAAGATCCTTTTCATGTTTAATCTCAGTTTATTCTTGGCCCTTGTTTTTGGTCTCCACTTTGTTTCTCCTAACATTACAAAAGATTTCCCTTGAAACTTTGGAGTTGAGATTTGTGCACCATCATATTTTAATCTAGTTGCAACATATTTTCCTTTAATCTTTTCATTTGAAATTTGCCAATTATCCACTTTCAGTTTAGCTTCAACATAAATCTTTTTAATGATTTCTTGTACACTTGTGAAACTTTGATTTCACTCTAATGAACCCACTTCTTCTTCCTAATTTGAAACAACTATGTGCTCCTTTTATGCATTCTCTAGAACTTGTTCCTGATTAACATTAACTACCTCTCTTACCTCTTCACACACAGGTTCTTCAAATTCCTAAGTTGAAGAGTTCTCTTGGACCTTATCATGTACCAGCTCGTCACTTAATTCATTTTTTAGTCTTTTTACAAAGATATAATGATTGTTCTTCAGATTTTTCTCGGCTTGCTCTTCTTGCTCATTATGGAAACCTAGCCAAAACAAAAAATGATCCCAAGTTCTGCTCTTTTTCTGAAGGACTGTGCAAACAATCAGCTTTATTAACCCATGATGAAAAACAGATTGATGAGTATGATCCCTATGCCCTTTTATCCAGATTGACATCTTTTGCAGGCTTTTCAAGAAGAAAAAGGGTAAGTTCATCCTGGACAGTAGATTCAAATGTTGCAAGAATCTGACATGGTATTTGAAAACTAGAGAAAATATCCCCACATGTGATGTAGCTTTGTAAAATTATAATGACTTCTCTCCACACAGGCTTGAATTTGTCTAACTGTACACCTTTCCCCCAATCTAGGGCTTTGACTTCAAGTAACAAGAAATATTTTGGGTTGAAGGTGAAAGGTATCTTCTTAAACCAGATCTCTCCATCATGTGCTATGCATGTAGCTTCTACTATCAACTCTTCTGTTAGTTCAAATTTAAGGGTGTCAAATGAAACTATGTCCTTATCAAAACCCTGAGCGAAATGACATGACACTTCTGGGTTAAAACCATTGATTCTCTCAAAGTAATTGAACCATCTAGCCTTTTGAAACAGTGCTGCATAATCAGGAAAATCATTTTCCCAAATTGTATCAGTGGGTTCGTACCTATTGTCTTTCAACCTTTCCTCATTTCTTCTCTGTAACCCTAGCTTGATTATTTACTTAAACAAATTCAAAATTACTTAGACTCTTTCTCTGCAACAATAGAATTAGCAACCGAACAAAAATTGTGACAAGTAGGTTTATGATTTTCTAATAATCACTTACAGATTCGGAATCATGTCACTACAAACCATGATTCTCTCCATAATTTCTATACATGCTCATACACCTATCATGATGATGGACTGGGGTCATAAATATGCGTAAGTATGTCTTCGATAGATGTCTGAAAGCTTCCTGTATTTTCCTCTGCAATAGCCACGAGTATCTACTACTTCTTTCAATGATTTTTACCAAATTGTGACAGGTAAAACCACGATCCTCTTAATAAACTTTGCACCTGCTTATACACTTGTCATGATCATCATTGGGTTATGAATATGCATTAGTATGTCCTCACAGGTGTCCAATGGCTTCCACTATTTTAGATTTCAAACAACCACGATTCTATGCCACTATTTTCAATAATTCAAGATTCTTGTAGCGCGTCATTACATGGACTCTTCACTTTGCGCTACAAGAATCCTCCTTGTGGATATTTTTTGAAAAATAACTCAAAAACAAAGGTTAGAGCATAAAGCTAAATTTTGGAGTAACCTTATTATAAGCTTTTTAGACTTTTAAAGATATATAAACCTAAGAAACCCACATAAACTTTTAAAACCAATAAAATGAAATAAATCAAAACAAAAATAAGCATAAAATCAAACAAAAAATATACTTATCATTATGAAACCTCAAAACCAACTCAAAAATGAAAAGTAATAGGAAATCAAACTTTCAAAAACACACACATTAACCAACAACAATACCTAGTTATAACATCTGGCTCTTGCTGTGGGATGAAAGCCTCCTTGTGAAGTTTCAAGAATCTTGTAGATCAGTGCCTTCTGTCATTTCAACTGAAACTACCCATTATTCTGCAAAATTTCCATTGGGCTATCGAGTCTTTATTCTACTTATCTCACACCGATATATACAATGAATGACAATCTTTTCACCTTCACTGACTGTAAAAGTGTTTTAGGATTCGTCCGTTCACAGGATTGGAAAATTCTTCACCTTTCATGCTTTGCAGTATGAAGGTATTATTTTCCAACATGTTTGAAATCACAAAAGGACCAAACTATAAGTTGTCAAATTTTCCATGCTTACCTTTTTGTTCTTTTCTGGCATCCCACCTTAGTACCATGTCTCCACAAGAAAAAGTGTTTTCCTTTACCTTTCTATCAAAAATTTCTTTAATATTTCTGCTGTAATCTTGAGCTTTTTCAACCAAAGCCTCACGTTCCTATTGTAATTCAATCAATGAAAATATTCTTCTTTGAATATCATTAGGTTCTTCATGGATATCCTGAAAAAATTTAATAACTGGAATGCTTAATTGAATTGGAAAAACAACATCAGTGCTATACACTAATTGAAAAGGAGATGAACCAATGGATTTCTTGGTAGTTATCCTGTCTACCCAGAGTGCATACTTCAGCATTGAATTCCATGATCTCTTTTTTTGACTTAACAAATTTCTAATGCTTTGAATGATATTCTTATTAGATGACTCTGCCAATCCATTCCCTTGAGGGTAATGGGGTGTAGAATGTTTCAATACAATCCCATTTTGCTCACAAAAACTAACCATGGCTTTTGACTTGAAATCCTTAGCATTATCAGTTAACAATGTTTTAGGACAACCAAACCTACTCAAAATATTCTCCTGAATAAAATTAATGATCACCTTATCAATTTCGTTCTTCGTTGGAATGGCTTCCACCCATTTCATGAAAAAATCAGTAGCTGTAAGTATCCATCTATGTTGACCAGAAGAAGAAGGATTAATATCACCTATAAAATACAGACCCCGTTGTTGAAAAGGAGCATTTACAACAATGGGATTCAAAGGTAGAGACACAAGTTTTTGTTTACCAACAAATTTTTGACATGGAATACAAGCCCTAACCTGTTGATATACATTAGAAAACAGAGAAGGCCAATAATATCCAGCTCTCAAAATTTTATAAGAAGTGGCTTTCCAATATTTATGACCTCCACATGCACCCTCATGTAATTCTGAAATCACTTGTTCAATTTCAGGCTTCTCCAAACATCTGAGCAATACTCCTCCTGGATCCTTCCAATGTAACTGCTGATTTATTAAACAGTATTTACTAGCCTTTAATTTTAGTGTTCTAGTTTCCTTCTTGTCTAAATGCATAGGACACTATAAATACAATAAAAAATGAACCAAATCAGCATACCATTCTAATTCTGCATATCTATCCATGATTTGTTCTTTCTCTTGCCCTGTTTGCAACTCTTCCTGTACTGATTGTTCTGCCATCAAATGAAGTCCAAGAGCTTCACAATTTGAATCAACTAATAATTTTTCCAAACCTTGTCCTTTTACCAGCTTAGTAGGTCTGATCTCTACATCATACTCCATGATTTTTGCAATCCATTTCCCCCTCTTTCCTTCACCGTCTGGTTGAGTTAAATTATCTTTAACATCTGCATTAGGTACATAGGAAATGATCTTTGAATGCAGAATATAAATTCTAAAAAATTTCAGTGCTTTTACCAATGAATATGCATGCTTCTCCAATGTACTGTACTTCAATTCTGAATCTCTGAGGGTCTTACTGAAAAAGAAATAGGCTGCTCTAGTCCATCTACATTCTTTTGTAACAAAACAACAACTATTGTATCCTGAGAAGCAAAGGAAAAAGTCAGAAAATATTTTGAGAAGTGTGGAATTACCAGCACTGGTGCCTCTGTCAAAGCCTGCTTAATATTCTCAAATGAAACTCTAGCTTCTGTTGTCCATTTCACTTCCTGATATTTCCTTAACGTAGCTTTTATTTTCTTTATAGTTTCATCAAAATTTGGTATAAACCATCTCAGAAAATTAATTTTCCCAATAAATGACTGAACATCCTTCTTACTTCTAGGCAAACTGATTTTTAAAATGGCTTTGACTCTCTCAGGATCTATTCTTATCCCATCTGCTGAAACCAAATGTCCTAGTGGCTTACCCTCCTAAACAACAAAATGAGACTTTTTTGGATTTAATGACAGTCCATATTTCCTGCATTTCAAAAAGGTTTGTTTGAGGTGTTTGAGATGTTCTTCATCAGACTGTGAAAATACTGTGATGTCATCCAAATAAATCATAAAAAAAAATTCTTTTTCCCCAACAAAAGCAATATCCATAGCTCTTTGAAATTTCGCACCATCATTCATCAAACCAAATGGCATTTTATCATACATGAAGGCACCCCAAGGGGTAGTGAAGGTTGTCTTCTCCTTGTCATCTGGATGCATAGCAATCTGATTGTAACCTGAGAATCCATCCACTATTAACATTCTCTGAGCAGCCACTACTTGCTGCAAAACCTGCTCAATCTTGGGCAATGGGTAATTAACTTTTAGTGAAGATCTGTTTAAATTATGAAAATCCACACACAATCTTATCTCTCCATTATTTTTTCGTACTGGAACTAAATTTGCTACCCAATATGAGTATCTAAGTGGCACAATTATCTTTGCATCCAACAATTTCTTAACTTCTTTCTCTATTAGTGGAAACAAAGCGGGATTGATTTTTCTTAACTTCTATCTAAAGGGTTTTGCATTAGGCTTTAAAGGAACTTTATGCTGAATAATATTGGCATCATAGGTCTTTAAATCCTCATAATACCAAGCAAACAAATCAACATATTCCTTCAATAATTGAATGTACCTGTTCCTTTTCTCAACTGAAAGAGATTTCGAAATTTGTACAATCCTAGGCTGCTAATCTGTGCCAATATTACAGTCTACAACATTCTCTTCTGAAGATTGCATAGCTGGTTTCAATGGAGTATCATCTTTTGAAAAAATTCTTTCAAGGGGGACCAATCCTTTGGGAATAAAATTTCCTTTCAACTCAATAATTTTATGTCCAGGAATTTCATTTTCTGAATATTCATCATCATATTAAACTTCCTCATCCTAGTCTTGGTCAATCAATAAATTAGAAAACTCATCAGTCAATTCCAAAAACCTCTTAATTTCTAAGTCATCTTCAAAAACCCTCCATTGTTTGATATTATCTGGAACTGAAGGTTTGTATCTAACTTCAATGTGATACTTTAACTAAGTTTGTTTCGAAATTATGAAATGTGTGGCTGCTAAAGCAAGTGAATTAGCTGTCTAATTATGATATCTGGGAATAAAGGAAATATTAAATGCGATAAAGAATTTATCGATCATGTCCCAGACCTCATTTCTGTATACTTTCAACAAATCCGGTTTTACTTGATATTTTTCCCTCACCTGTTGGACAACTAATTCGGAGTTGCCATAAATAGAAATTTGTTGAATGCCGAGGTCTTTTGCATCATTTAAACCCACTATCAACGCATCATACTCTATTCTATTGTTTATAGTTACAAACTCCAACTTATACATCAAACTTATCAACTCACCACCAAGGGAAACCAAAACAATACCTCCTCCTGCTCCCTCTTTGGATGAGGAGCCATCAAAATACATTTTCCATAACTCATTTTTTTGTTCAACAAAGTGTTTGAATAGTTTTTTCTTCTCAACCTGTAACATACCACTTGTATTGTCATCACTGAAATGTAACATGCAAGAGCCCAAATCCTTTTCTACAGCATAAAGTGGATGATTTGTTGGGTTCTTATCATCTGTGACAATGTAAGCATACTGTAATTCTCTATACAATCTCCTATTCTCTCCTCCAAAAATAGGAATTGTTGCATATGATAAATCCATTTGTAAAGTACCCCCCACCTTCTTAGCCCAGGATCTTGAAAGTAACATCCCGAACTTAGGAGTAATATCTGCCACCACCACATCCATGATGACACTTTTCATGGGTAACTGAGTCAAATTAACCACCATACCCTTAATCACTCCCAAACATTTAACAGCTCCGGAATCAAATGCATATAAGTCATGATATGGTTTTGTGATACTCAAACCCAAGGCTTCCATAACTACTTTTGGCATCAAATTATGAGAAGCACCAGAATCAAGTAAACAATTATGAATCATTTGATCATGAATAGTCAATGTTATATAAAAAGGTGGAGATGAAATTGAATCATTTTCATTCTTATCAGCTAGGGCAGAACCAATAAATATTTTAGGATGTTCTTCTTGTATATTTACTACATCTGAAGGTATTTGACTAGCTGATGAACCCAACATCTTTAAAACTGGATTTATGTAGCTTGGATTGTTCATCAACTCAGTAAAAGGTACTGGAATTTTAATCTTACATAACTCATTTTCAAAATTAAAATTCTGTACATTTTTATTCACTTCTTCAACTTCAACAACCTTATCTGTATCACCCTGATCAGCTCTTTTCTCTTGTGTTTGATTAGATAAATGTTTAGGAGGAGGACATGTCTTCTTTTTAGGAATCTCAACAACTTGTTTTGGACCAGACCTCAAATTTATAGCCTTCTTCGGTTCAGATTGACATATATTAGCTGAGACTTCAGGACTCGAATCACTCTTTGTTTGATAAATATTTGCATCAAAAAATTCATAATCTTGATATTCATGGTTAGTTAGGAAACCCTCTGATAACATTTCCCCAAAATAATTCAAATATTGGTTTGTATCTTCATAGTGTGAAACCTCACCTTCCTTAATGTCATCAGCTGCATTATTCTGGAGTGGGGGGGGGACTCTCTGATCTTCATTTTCTCTTTTCTCCCTCTGAATATCATTGTTTCTTCGCTCTCTAGGAATGAATATAGGTGTAAACTAGCGCCTAAATTGATTGGGGTTTATTTCTCTTTCCTAAATCCAATTTATTAATTTTTGATGTTAAAATTTTGACTAATTTAGCCATCTCATCAATTTTACTGTCTGCTGACTGTGATGTAGAGGCTGATGGAATCACCTCTTTCTTACCTTTTCTATCATATATTTGATAATCTGAGTTTTCTCTCAGCCTATTAGAAGCTAGAATATTTGACTCTTCTTCCAATGCATCCTCCTGCGTGTTTAATAAGGTGACTGGCCTTCTCTCTCTTAGATGCAAGGAAAATTCATGGTCAAAGGAATTTGCATAAGTCAACTTGGCTAAGGTTTCAGAAGGTTTGATTTCAAGAGGAATCCTACCATACATCTTGTTAAAGCGCTTGGAAAAATCTCCTATAGGTTCATCCTTTTTTCTTCTTAAAGCTCCAAATTATGTAATGTAATAGGTATGATCTTTTATATCTCCCCACTGCCTCATAAATACATCCAGTAACTCCTCTATAAGAGTGATTGAATTTTTTGGTAGTTCCCTGAACCACTTCCTCACTTCTCCATCCAAACTCTGCACAAACATCATCATCCATACATGTTTTGCTTCAATATTTTGGTTGTCTACATAACTAAGGAATGCATCCTAGTGCTCTTCAATAGTTGTCTCACCCTGACCATTGAACCTAGGTAAGTATTTCTGATAATCCCCTCCAGGGAGACAATTTAGGGGTTGAGGAAGGACTAAGGGTGCATATCTGGCTACTGCCATTCTATCCATCATATAAAGGGGTTGATTTTGTGCCATTGTGAAATGACTTTGTTTTTATGAGGACAAATGTTGAACAACTTTTCTTGAACCTGGTTGAAAAGGACTTCTACTGGTTTTGAACTGAAACAAAGGAATGTTACCAGGAGACTCAGTTTTTGCTTTTTTATAAGACTGTGGATTGGTAAAAACCTGAAAACTACTGAGTGGTATAGAAGGAATTGACCAAGACAGACCTTCTTTTTCTTCTTTAGAATATGTAAAAGGTGGTTTCAGTATTGACTACTCAGCAGTAAACAGAGAAGGAGAAGATTGAGTTTTCCTAAGTTTTCTAGCCTCCTTCAAAATATGTTTTGGGTATGAAACACCGAAATGCAAAGGTGAAGTAGGTCTCCCTCTTGTCCCAATCTTCCTGGCAGCCACTGTGGACACTACTTGGTGAAAAATTAGTCTAAAAGATTTGCTGATTTTGCTCACCTCTCAAAATCAGTTGAATGATAAAAACCCAGGGAAGATATACTTTAGTTTCGTCCTCGGCAACAGCGCAAAATATGTTAGTGCTAGAAATTGTTCCTAGACTACCACAAGAACAAGCAAACACAATCTCAAAAAGAAAATAAAATGAAATTTGTTTTTAATGATTTTGGTTTAAAAATTTATCAACAATGAGCTAAAAACATAAAAAAGCTAACACAGAACTAGATCACAAACAAGTTTAAAGAAGTGGGGATCAAACACATATGAATAATCCATAAACATTACACAAATAATACTGATTCCATCCACAAGATACAAGCATTTGCATGAGTAATCAAACAGATTATAAAAAAAATGAAGTTGTATGTTGAGTAATCAAACAGATTATAAAAAAAACCAGCATAGCAGGTAAAATGGCTTTTCAGTATGTATATAATCAATAATAGTCGTCAAACTTGCATAAGAGTTATAAGTATTAGCTTCATATTGTTAGGTATAACTCCCGATTCGATTATTATTCCAATGCAAGTGCCTATA
>LPNX010174128.1:5162-19938 GCA_001517045.1 Pseudotsuga menziesii | reverse complement strand
ATGTTTGAAATGCTTCTGACTTTGTCTTTAAACAGTAAATCCAGCACATTCGTGAGTAGTCATCAACAAATGTCATAAAATACTTATTCCCATTTGTTGGAGGAGTTGGCATTGGGCCACATAAATCAGAATGCACTAGTTCTAATTTCCTACTTGCTCTGAAATTAGATTCATGAAATGGTAGCTTACTATGTTTCCCTAATATACATGCATCACATTTATTCTTCTCTTTAGGAATGGTGGGCAAGCCAAATACACCATTCTTTTTCAACAAGCGAAGACTGTTATAATTTAGATGACCAAATCTTGCATGCCACAATGAGCTAGATGACATATTACCTTCTCCATGTTGAGAGAGGTAGGCATAGTTCTGAAATCTTGCGGATGAACCCTTGAGCTTCAACAGCTTTCCATCTTCATATCCAATCATGATGACTTGGTTGTCAGAGGACTTTCTTATTTCAACGATTCCATCAAACATGTGGATGGAATGGCCTTTCTGTCGAATTTCCACCATGGACAGCAGGCTTCTCTGCAACTCTGGAAGATAAAGAATGTTCTTCAACAAGAAATCAGGGAATCCAAGCATCTTCAATCGAATGGTGCCCATTCCCTTTGGTTTAACACTTGACTTATCTGCAAAGTAAACTATGCCATCTATTGTTTCATTAAGTTCTTCAAAACAATCTTTTCTAAATGTCATGTGTGATGTTGCACCAGTATCAAGCAGCCAACAATCTTTGTAAGATGAAAGTGAAGTCATTTCATTAATTCGAAGATTACAATGTGCAACAATACAATGAGCAGAATCAGAAGATTTACTAGCATCTTGATTTTTATTATCATCTTTCTTTTGGTTGTGCTTTTCTTTGATGGAGTCCCATGAAGCCCAACACTGATCTGATGTGTGCCCAGTCTTTCCACAACGCTTGCACTGCAAATCTGATCTTTTGGTGAAGTTATTTTTGCCCCTCTGCCTCTGAAGTTTCTTCTTCCTCGTCCTCTTTTGCTGCTTTCTCCTTTGGCATGATCTTTGGATTGGTCTTTGGTGTGGTTCTTTGCTTTTTGAGCAAAGCAAAGAGATTCTCCAGTATGCTTAGTTGTCTTCTTACCAAAGGCTTTCTCTCTGTCAGCTATCTTTTCTACCAGGGTGTCAAATGTTAGTGATTTGAACTTGTCACTAGCTTGCAATGACTCAAGATAGTTGGAGTGAGTAGGATACAAATATTTTACAAATGCTGCAAGAAGAAGATCTGGTTTCATACCAGAGGCTTGAATCTTGTGCATGATAGCTTTGATTTCAGAGGCAACTAACATAGGATCATTGTCTTTTACTTCAAGACTGAATAATTTTAACATTAGTTGAATAAATTCCATTTCAGAGTGTGAATCATACAGTTCTTTTAATGTTTTTAATGCTTCAAAACATGATTTTGCAGGTAATATGTGCTGGCTCACCTCTTCATTGACTGTGGTAGTGATTACTGCTAAAGCTTTCTTGTCTTTTGTTCTCCAAATGGCCTTCTCTTTCTCTAATTCTGGAGGTTCAGGGTCTGTGGTTATGGTCTTTCCAGCTGCTGTCTCTATTGTGGTACCTTCGCAAATGCCGTCCCAAAGGTCATTGTAGATGAAGGCAGATTTGATCTTCCTCCACCATTCTGAATAGGTGTCTTTGCCGGTGAGAGTGGCACCAACTATAGATGCTATAGATTGCATTTTTACAATTGTTAGTGTAATTTACAAAGAGAAATAATAACCTTGCAGGTCTACAGTCTCTGCCAAGGTGAATACAATGCAAGTTTATAGCAAATGTATCAGTCAATACAAAATATATCAAAATATATCAGTCATACATAGGGTTCTTTAATACAAAATATATCAGTCAGCCTTCAAGTGCAACAAAGTTTCCAATCATCCAACTGCCCTGTCTACGAGTGCTGATCAAGGCCATCGATTGTAAGAATTGAAGCTTGTGAACAACGTATTCATCATTGTCACTGGAGTGCCAAATGTCAACAAAGAAGAGCGCTATTCTTGGTATGTTCAACTCAACAAAAGACGTGGGTTCAATGTGAGATGAGTGGGTACATGGGTGCTATCATGAAGTCGAGCCAAAATTCTTCTTGTTTTATATCAGGCCTTATTTTCTTACCATACCAGCGATTGTGCAATCCGAAAAGCTGCTCAGGATTTTTCTCCAAATACAAATGTCAAGTGGTATGAAAAAAGGTCTTGATGGAACTACAACCAAAGTGCACGCTAGCATTCATCGATCATCCAACGCAGGTATTTATTTCTTCACAAAAAAACACAACAGACGTTAGGGTTCAGGCTTCAACGCAGCCACACCAACGCTTTCTTCAACGTGTTCACATAGAAATTAGGGTTTCCATAACTTCACAACTTTTGCAGTTCAACCGTCACACGTATTGGATCAATCTTCAAGGCAGCAAATACATAGCAATCTCCAACGCAGGTATTATGCAGTCTTCAATTCGCAGTCTTCAAGCAAGGCTGCGGTCTCTACGCAAGCAACAATCTCTTCGTTCAATATTAACGCAGCCTCAATCTTCTCCAACATATATCCTTCAATGGGCCTTCACGCAGACAGCTCCACGTTGGTCTTCACGCGGTCGCAGATACTACTGAGTCTCTTCAACACAGCAATACCACTAATAGGTATTGTTAGGTATTCAACGCTAGCTCTATATACTAATAATACTGCTTCTATGCTGCTGTAGCAACATCCAGAGTCCAGAGATCGCCGAAGCTCCAAACTCTGGTTCTAAGACAAGGGGGCGAGAAGGAAACCCTAATAAACAGTAAGTGGCATATAGATCATTTGATCATGTGATCTAATCATACCATATCTGAAGGGTGGAGTCTAGTCAGCCATGGCGGATAAGAGATGAGGCTGCAGCACTGCAATACAAAATTGGTGCCTCAGAAACAGTAAACGGCACGCAGGAAGAGACAACACAGGCCAGACATTCTTGCTGAGACTCAGCACTCGAGACTGTGGCTGAGAGACAACCAAAATTCCTTCAACGCAGAGTCTTCAACTCAGCAGTAGGCTAGGTTAAATTTAGGGTTTCACTAATACGATGGAGCGTTCGGGTTAGGTATCATTCTATACCAATAATGCATGCACGCAGAGACTAGAGAAGAAACGACTGGCAGCGACTGGCAGACAAAAATGACAATGGACTGGCAAGTAGAATGGCAGTGCTCTGATAACACAGGCAGAATGGCAGGCATGCAATGCAGCCAGGAGTTATGGCAGGCAAATAGCCATGCTCTGACACCACTTGTTAGGTATAACTCCCGATTCGATTATTATTCCAATGCAAATGCCTATATTTATACAAATCATATGACGGTTGGGTTTCACCTTCCGCCCAGCCTTTTCGGCTTCCTATTATTTATTTATTTATTTACAATAATCCCTACGGATTATATTCTAACACATATACATTAGCTCTAGAGCCTCTCCTTGAGTCAAAATTCGAACCGTACTTTTATTTCATTTCCTACTTTTACCCTTTTTCATAAAAAATGGTTACATAACTATCAAAACTACCCTTTAGGTCTGAGTTCGAATCAATTACAAAATTAGTTGTATTCTTAGACATAACAAACTATTAACTAAAATCAAATAAACTATTTGACACCTGTCATTAATATCCTTCATAGATTCTTGGTTGCCTCGGCCAACAAAGAAATTCCTTCTAAAGCACGTGACTGTCTTTTAATTCGCTATTGCTCTGCTTCTAGATCTTCAATCCTCTTTAATAATCCCTTGTTCTGCTAGGTCAGACATTGAACTCTTTGATTTAGTTCTTCAAACTAGCTCTGAGTCTGTCTCTTTCTCTTTAAGTTTTTTTTTGAAATAGCTATCAATTCCTGATAGTGTGTGTTAATATCATCAAGGTCCTCCCTCAGTCTTCTATTAGTCATGATTAATCCATCATTAGTCTCACTGAGAAAATCAATCTAATATTTCTATTTATTCACATTTTTTTGAAGGTTTTTAGTCTCTCAATCTATGCACATTCCCTCCTGCAATGTAGAATTTTTATCTAACAACCAAGGGATGTCAATCTTCTTGAAAATGTGGTCATCATCTTCCTCATATTTAACTTTTTCTTCTTCAACAGAAACTTATGGAAACTTACCTCGTTTAGTGCTGAAATTTATTGGTTGTTCTGAAACCTTATCCTTTCCTGAAGATGACTCTATTATCACTGAATGCTCTTTCTCAGTATGAACTTGTTGAGAACTTAAATTTTCTTCTTATTCCATGTCTTCCTGAGATGAATAATCGTCAATCACAGTGATATTCTCCTTTCTTAGTTTTGGGTTTAAGATCCTTTTCATGTTTAATCTCAATTTATTCTTGGCCCTTGTTTTTGGTCTCCACTTTGTTTCTCCTAACATTAGAAAAGATTTCCCTTGAAACTTTAAAGTTGAGATTTGTGCACCATCATATTTTAATCCAGTTGCAAAATATTTTCCTTTAATCTTTTCATTTGAAATTTTCCAATTATCCACTTTCACTTTAGCTTCAACAATAATATTTTTAATGCTTTCTTGTACACTTGTGAAACTTTGATTTCACTCTAATGAGCCCACTTATTCTTCCTTATTTGAAACGGTTGTGTTCTCCTTTTCTGCATTCTATGGAACTTGTTCCTAATTACCATTAACTACTTCTCTTACCTCTTCACACACAGGTTCTTCAAATTCCTGAGTTGAACAGTTCTCCTTGACCTTATCCTGTACTAGCTCGTCACTTAATTCTTTCTTTAGTCTTTTTACAAAGCTATACTTCCTATTCTTCATATTTTTCTTGGCTTGCTCTTCTTGCTCATTATGAAACCTAACCAAAACAAAAGATGATCCCAAGTTCTGCTCTTTTTGTAAAGGACTATGCAAACAATCAGCTTTATTAACCCATGATGAAAAAAATATTGATGAGTATGATCCCTATGCCCTTTTATCCAGTTTGACATCTTTTGCATGATTTTCAAGAAGAAAAAGGGTAAGTTCATCCTGGACTATTGATTCAAATGTTGCAAGAATCTGACATGGTATTTGAAAACTAGAGCAAATCTCCACTCACATGTGATGTAGCTTTGTAAAATTCTAATGACTTCTCTCCACTTAGGATTGAATTTGTCTACTGTACACATTTCCCCCAATCTATGGCTTCGAATTCAGCTAACAGGAAATATTTTGGGTTAAAGGTGAAAGTTTTCTTCTTAAACTAGAGCTCTCCATCACATGCTATGCCTGTAGCTTTTGCTATCAACTCTTCTGTCAGTTCAAATTTAAGGGTGTCAAATGAAACTGTGTCCTTATCAAAACCCTGAGCGAAATGATATGACACTTCTGGTTTAAAACCATTGATTCTCTCAAAGTAATTGAACCATCCAGCCCTGTGAAACAGTGTTTCACAATCAGGAAAATCATTTTTCCAAATTGTATCAGTGGGTTCGTACCTACTTGTCTTTCCACCTTTCCTCATTAATGCTCTGTAACCCTAGCCTATGTATTTCCTTAAACAACTTCAAAATTAATCAGACTCTTTCTCTACAATAATAGAATTAGAAACCAAACAAAAATTGTGACAAGTAGGTTTACGATTTTCTAATAATCACTTACAGAGTCGGAATCATGTCACTGCATACCATGATTCTCTCCATAATTTCTATACCTGCTCATACACCTATCATGAGGATGAAATGGGGTCATAAATATGCGTAAGTATGTCTTCGATAGATGTCTGAAATCTTCTCGTATTCTCCTCTGCAGTAGCCATGAGTATCCACTACTTATTTCAATGATTTTTACCAAATCGTGATAGGTAAAACCACAGTCCTCTTAATAAACTTTGCACTTGCTTATACACTTGTCATGATCATCATTGGGTTATGAATATGCATTGTTATGTCCTCACAAGTGTCCAATGGATTCCACTATTTTAAATTTCAAACAACCACGATTTTCTACCACTATTTTCAATAATTCGAGATTCTTGCAGCGCGTCATTACATGGACTCTTCACTTTGCACTACAGGAATCCTCCTTGTGCATATTTTTTGAAAAATAACTCAAGAAAAAATATTAGAGCATAAAGCTAAAGTTTGAAGTAACCTTATTATAATCTTTTTAGACTTTTAAAGATATATACACCTAAGAAACCCACAAAAAAATTTAAAACCAATAAAATGAAATAAATCAAAACAAAAATAAGCATAAAATCAAACAAAAAAATATACTTATCATTATGAAACCTCAAAACCAACTCAAAAATGAAAAGTAATAGGAAATCAAACTTTCAAAAACACACACATTAACCAACAACAATACCTAGTTATAATAGGAGGCATTTCACCCTCACTCCCTTTTACAATTCACATAAATTGTGAAGAGCATAATTGGGGAATGGAAGGGTCTTTAGGTCCTTGCTTGTGTGCAAAAAATGGTTTCTATGCTACTTTAAACTGAAGATGTTAAATTAAAAATCAAAGAACCATAGAGTATCCCAAATACCAATGAAAACAATGAGGTCCTTGGGAATCGTCAAGATTGGTTACCTAAGTAGATTTCGAAGGATGGCCCCTTTACTTCCTAATTTTAGTCTAGGTGGGATAATTACTACAGGAAAAAGTAATTGTTGTAGCCAATTGATTCCTAGTTCATCAGTGAGTAGATATTAGGCTGCAGATTGTTGAGTGAATAGTTAAAAAGTAAATAAAGAATAGACATCGTGGAAATAAAATTTATAGTTTTGTTGCAACATGAAAAAAGCACTCATTGGAGCATTGTAGCGCAGAAATAGTGAGAGAAATTTGCATTGATTATAGATAGATAAACCACGTGAGAGGAATTCTATTAAAATGCACTATATATGTGTCTGTCGAATATGTAAATGCATTGTCAGTGTGCCATATACTTCAGGAAGCAGACGACTGATAAAATGGATTAATCGGTTGATTGGAGGCTGAAATCTTGGGATGAGAGGGATATCCCTCTTTACCTATGATGAAAAATATACCAAAAATTAACCACTCTAAAAACAAAAAACTAAATAAATATAAATGAACAAAAATAAAGTGCAATCGCCATTAATACCGTTGAGGGGAAAATGGCACAAGGGTGAGTAGTCTTCCCTATTATATTTGAACTTGCATCCAAGAAAATAGTATTAGTTGTGGGTTAGGAAAGCCAAACACTCACAAGCTATAGCAATTTTAACAAGCCTAAGCTAAGTAAAATAATGAATACATTTCTCCTTGAGTAAGGAAACAAAAATAGGAAGAGCACTTTCCCCTTGAGGGAAGGAGGGAAGCGAGCTTTGGGAATACTTGACAAGAGGGAAGAGGTGAGATAAGAGGAAGATAAATCACAATTCTAGCAGCATAAACTTGCTCCAAATTATTCTTACAATAATTTGCATTCCCATGGTCTTCTTTTATAGGCCAAGAGATCACCAAGAAAAAACAATATCGTAGTGTGAACCCAATGAGCCATGTTTTCACTCCAAAGTACACCAAGAGGCCATTTAAGGCACCCAAGAGTGTGGAAGACCAAAATTTGAATTCTTTGGGTAGGTGGATCTATCATGAGTCTTCAATGCACCACTGGTGGGTGAGATCCCATTGTTTATGTTAGTCACACATATCTCAAGGAAAAATAAGTGTTGTGGCGTGGGTGTTGTTCTGAAAGTGCACGTTGTAGCGCATGTAAATAGAATTTAACCTACATTGTTGTGGCTTTTGACTTCTTTGGGTCCATTTTGGATTGAATATGATCTTTGTGTTTTGTGAATATGTCTTCAACTAAATGCATGTTGTATGTTGATGACACTTTACTGTGTGAATTGCAAAATTGTTGTAGGTGCGCAATTTTTTTGTGATAACACCTATCCTCATTAACCCTATGTTGAATCCAATTGTATTTTACAAATCAGTTTTGTATCATACCTTCCCATTGTGAGGCTTTTGGTCCCCAATATCTTCAAAGGATAGGTAAGGGAACTTTCTTGCAATTTGGTTCCTCTCATACCACTTTTCCTTCCTTGGAATATGTCCTTTGAGACCAATCTTCCATATCTCTTGGCATCCTCTACGTGTAACTCGTCCTTTTCACTGCAAAATGGTGTCCTCTTCTAATTATTCAAGTGTGCATAGTGCCAATTATTCAACAATGGGAAGAAATTGTTCCTCATCTTCTCCATCTAGCATGGAGAGCTCAAACAACTTCATATATTCTACATTCACCACAGAAATCACCTGCATATATGGAGGGAGCCTCAATCTGAATGCATTCTTATTTACTTGTTCAATTATGTTAAATGGTATGTATCTAAGGGACTAGAGTTTCTATACTATTCCTTGAAGTCTCTCCTTGTGGAGGTACATCCCTACTCTATCTCCAATAGGAAAATTATGGTCTTCTCTATGCTAGTCATGTTTTTCCTTGTCTTGTTATTGGCTCTTCTGGATTTGCCCCTATAATTTTAGATGTATCTACCTGATCTTATCCAAAAATGTGCTTGCTTTCTTTGCATCTCTTTGAACCTATGATTTTTCCTTTTTTTTCTTGTATGCAATGTCCAATAGTGAAGGAGGTAAGTAACCAAAACAAGTCTCGAAAGGATATTTTTTGGTGGATGAGTGAAGTGCTCTATTGTAGGAATGGTGAATGTATATAGGCTATCCATCCCATGTATTTTGATGCTTGATATCGTACCCCCTCAACAATTATAACAGTGTTCAATTGACAACATCTATTTGACCTTCATTCTGAGGATGGAAATTAGTGGAGTATCGTATCTTGGTATCCATTCTTTCCCAAACTATTATCCAAAACATCCCCTGGAAAAATTGCTATCTTGATATGATATGATGGTGATCCGTAGGACCTCAACTTTAGTGCATTAAAATTTTGTTGTAAAAGAATGCGTGCAACAGGTTACTTAAAGGAACAGCATTAACAGAAATTAAAATGCTCAGAACAGGAATGAAAAACAAGACTGAAAAATAGATGCCAATCCAAAAACACAGAAACAGAGTCACAAATAGAAGTTGATAACGGAGTTCACCCCCTCCACTGGGATACGTCTCTAGGTCCCTCTCCAATAGGAACCGATCCAATTAATGGTTTTAGCATGGTACAAATAGTTCTGGACTCTGCAAATCAGTTTCAGCAGTATGGACAAAAGTCTCTAAGACCTCTTCTCTGGACTAATACAAATTGGCCTTCAAAAGCAAAGAAAAGCCAGCTAAAATAGAGAAGACAGTCGACTCTTTACAATCACAACAACTGGATATTAACAGTAAAGTCTTCAAGACCTCCTCTCTGAAAGTTACAAAACTGGAATTCATTAGGAAAAAGAAGCCAAGTATAACTGAGAGTAGTTGACTTCAACAGGAACAGCATGTGGATAGCTTTACAGCAAGATGCTCTCTCCAGGCTTCTCATAATAGAGAAACATTGTCTGTGCTCTCAACAAACTGAGTCCCCTTCTCTGAACGAACTCCTCTCCTTTATTACTCATCTTTGCCATTACAAATGAGCCAAATGTTCAAGAAGTGCGACTGTTCACCTCCTTCTGTCAAATGCCCCAAGCTGTTCATCTCCTTATCGACATTACAATCATACAGCATCAAGATTCTGCAAAAATCATTAATGGTCCCCCCCCCCCGCCCCCCGCGCGCGAACGCATTGCAATATTTGAGTCAGAAGTTTTTGTTATCCGGGCTTTCGCAGTTGTGGACGGTCAGACGGTAAAGTCTTCCGATTTGAATTTTCAACCCGTAAGTCTTGGGATTCTGCCATTGTGGCTATTGAATCGCTCTGAATTCTGATCCGTCCGAAAGTCTGTTAAGCTTCCACCGTTGCGGAAGGGGAAGTCTTTATCTATCCGCCGTTGCGGCTTCCGAATCGCTCCGACTTCCGATCAAGATTGTGCTCGTTGTTGCGGCTTCCAGAGGAATTTATACCTCCACCGTTGCGGCTCCTGTTCCGCTTCGGGTTCCGATCCGTTCCGAACGTCTTAAGTTTCCGCCATTGCAGAAGGGAAAAGGCTTGCGAGCCCCGCCGTTTCGGAAGGGGAAATGCTTCCGACCTCCGATGTTGCGGAAGGAGATCTCTTCCGACCTCCGATCTGTGTATTTTTGCCATCTGATTTTCTTCATTTCGTCGTTCTTTGAACCATTGTACCAAATTGGATCTTCAAAGAGGAATAATCCGCCGGATCAATCCTCCCCATTGGAGAGCTTTTGGACCACCAAAATCCTGAATTATTTTGCAAGTAAGTGAGGGTAAAGTTCCCTCACTTTACCAATCTCCATCCATCTTGCTTTGCTAGGATGCATTCCTTTCAGCCCCACTCGAAGGTACTCAGCATTCCCCCTTTGTGATGTTCTTACATTTCTGTCAAGAATAACATCATCCTGCAACTCTCTCATATATTCAGGTGCCAAATCATCTATTGAAGGAATTTGTATGTTAATTTCCTCATCCATGATCATAGGAGGCTCATACAATTTAAGATTCTCAACATTGACAACTGAATAAATTTGCATGTATGAAGGTAAATTCAAGCGAAAAGCATTAGTATCGATCTTTTCCAAGATCTCAAAAGGACCATACCTGATAGGTTTAAGTTTTTTACCTTCACCTTTCATTCTTTCTTTGGTGATGTGTAACCAAACTCGGTCACCAACCTAAAATTGATGATCAATTCGATGCTTGTCATGCCTGGCTCTGTACTTGGCTTGGCTCTTCTCCAACTGTTCTTGAACTGCCTGCTACACTGCTTGGATTCTCTGAATGAACTTTAAAGCTTTATCTACATCATGATGTCCATCCACTGCATCTTTTCCAAAAGAGAATTCCATCGGTGTTTTTGGCAGATAACCAAAACAAGTTTCAAAAGGAAATCTTTTCGTGGAAGAATGAACTGCATGATTGTAAGCATGTTGTATATACTACAACTGCTCATCCCAAAGTTTAGGATGTTTACTGCAATATCCTCTGAGCAGTTGAACCACTATTCTGTTCACTACCTCTATTTTCCCATCAGTCTGTGGATGAAAAGATGTACTTTTCTTCAGTTTAGTGTCCATAAGCTCCCATAAAGTTGACCAGAATTTTCCCAAGAACCGGGAATCTCGATCAGATACAATAGACATGGGTAGCCCAAAATGTACCCAAACATTTTTAAAGAATAAATGAGCTATTTGTTCAGCAGTGATCTTCTTGTTACATGGCATTAAGATACACATTTTTCTGAATCTATCCACGACGACATATAGGTAATCATGTCCTTTTCTAGACATAGGTAGTCCCCATACAAAGTCCATAGAAATACTTTCCCAAGGACGAGAAGAAACTAGAAGAGGAGTGTACAAACCCAATTTCCTATTGCTAGGCTTACTTGTTTCACACATAACACAACCTCTTATATATTTAGCTACAGTTTCTTGCATTTGAGGCCAATAACAATGATTCTGCAATACAGACAATGTTTTACTTACACCAAAATGTCCTGCAATCAATGAACTGTGTGCCTCTCGGATCACATGCACTCTTTCTTTTTCTGGAATACAGAGTTTACCGAGATGATACAAGAGTTGTTCATGCACAAAATAGTTCTCTTCATGTTTACCATGTATTAGTGATGCATATACTTTCTTAAAATCTTTATCTTCTACATACTGTTCAATATAACTTTCATGTGTTAATGAACTGTTCTGAAGAATGATTGAATCATTTGTAGGTGGCCTTGATAACATGTCTGCTACTTTATTATGAATTCCCTTTTTGTACTTGATTACAAGATGCAACTGTTGTAAGAACCCCATCCATCTTAAATGCCTACTTTGTTGTATTTTAGTTTGAGATTGTAAATATTGAAGTGGCTGATGATCAGTATGTATGACTGTCTCTTTTCCCATGATATAATGTTTCCACTTCTTCACACTCTGTACTAAAGTATACAATTATTTTTCATAGGTCGGATAGTTACTTACTGCAGTAGAGAATGTTTCTGAATGGTAACATACTGGCTTGCTTCCTTGCATCAAAACTGCTCCCATGGAAAACCTGTTGGCATCGGTTTCGATCTCAAATGGCTGCTGCAAATCTGGCAATGTCAGAACAGGTGCTGTGCTAATCTTTTCCTTCAAAGTGTCGAAGGCTCTCTGATGCTTGCCTCCCCACTCGAAAATTTCTTTAATGCTTGTCAATGCATGTAAAGGAGCAGCAATGGAAGAAAACCCAGAAATGAATTTCCTCCAATACTGAACCGCACCCAGAAAACTTCTGATTTCAGTAACGGTGTTAGGCTGTGGCCAGTTTACAATGACAGCAACCTTGGCTGGGTCCACTCGCAGGTGGCCTCCACCAATAATATGGCCTAGATATACTAAAGAAGTTTTAGCAAATTCACACTTGGACATTTTTACATACAACTTTTCCTTTCTTAGTACACCTAAAATTTTCTTCACATGTACAACATGCTCTTCCCAAGTTTTTCTAAACACAAGGATATCATCTAGATATACAATTACAAAATCATCAATGAATGAACGAAAGACATCATTCATGACCCGCATGAAAGTAGCAGGAGCATTACATAGCCCGAAAGGCATTACAAGCCATTCATACAAACCCTGTTTCGATTTAAAAGTTGTTTTCCAAGCATCATGCTCAGCAACATGGATTTGACGATACCCACTACGCAGATCCAACTTTGTAAAATAGGTTGCATGTTTCAACTAATCAATAAAATCATCAATACGAGGAAGAGGATACCTATTTTTAATGGTGATTTTGTTAAGGGCCCTGTAGTCGATACACATCCTCCACGACCCATCCTTCTTTGGAACCAAGACTATAGGAGAGCCGCAAGGAGAAGTACTGGGCTGGATGACCCCCTTCTCAATCAGCTCCTGAACCTGCTTCTTGATTTCCTCATTCTGCATTACAGACATCCAGTACATGGCTATGTTTGGGAGTGGCACATCCTGCTGCAAATGTATCTCATGCTGAATCTCTCTCTTCGGCGGTAACCCCTTCGGATCTTGAAACAAATCATCATATTCAAAAATGATGTCAATCAGTTCAGATTTATGCTTAGGGTCACATTCTTCAAAAGATTTAGAGACTTCATCATTTTTCATCTTAACCATCATCAACACAAAATTCTTACTAGCATTTACCAACCTCTTCATTTGTCCTGCAGAGACTATTGCTAGATTTGTTTTCATCTTATGTGCTCGTACAATATATTCCATACCTTCTTTAAAAAGATGATACTTATTCTGCTCTCTATAAAAGACTGTTTTCTGGTCATACAAATATGGACTCCCAAGTACAATTCCACAAATGTCAAGTGGCACTACATCCAATTCTACCTCATCCCTAAACTTTTCAGTAATTGCAAATTTTAATACACATTTCCTTGTAACTTGCAATCGTGTATCATTAGTAACCCAACCTAGAGGATAGTGCTTTTCATGAGGTACAGTAACTAAATGCAACTTCTTAACCACTTCTTCTGATATCAGATTTACTTGTGAACCACTATCAAACAATGTATCAATCTTTGTGTGATTTGCAATGACACGAACATGAAACAGTGCACTTCTATCTTTATCATTTTGCTTAGAAGTAGATGGTAGACTTGTACTTGCATGAGAACTTGGTTGTGCATCAATGGGAAGTGAGATACTTTTATCCTTACCCTAGATTCCGACAGCTGTAACCTTTGTTTCATCACCTGAGTCAGATCCCAAGTCTTGAATAACTGCTGCAGTATCTTTTGCTTTTCCTTTCTCTTTGTTTCCTCCGTACTTCTTTGGCCTTAACTCTGGATGAAGTTTCCAACACTTAGAGACATCATGTCCCCTCTGACAATGCGAACATGTAGGCTTTTCACCCTCTTTCTTAACAGTAGTCATCTTCTTTTTCCCCTTATCTTGACCTTTCGATTTGCTGTCAAACTTAAAGGATTTCTTCACAAAAGTATCATTAGCATGCTTACCCCTGGCTTCTAAATGGGTAGCTTGAACACATGCATCATCCAAATTACTGGGGTTAAACATCAACAAAGTATGCTTCAAATAAGAATGCATGCCACCAATGTACTTAAGAAGAGTTTCCTGTGTATCTAATGAAGCATTCAATGCAATAGCCCTCTTTTTGAATTCATGAGTATAATCTTGAATGCTTTGTCCTCTAGCTTGTCTAAACATTTGCCAATTCATGGTTAATTGCTGCATGTGACCTAAAGGATAAAATTGCTTTCTTAATACTTCAATGAATTCATTCCAAACTGAGATAATTTTACCATTCTTTCAAAGATCTTGCTGAATCTTGCTCTCCCACCAAGTAAGAGCCATTCCACTCATCCTCAAAGTGGCCAATTGAATCCTGGAAGGGTCATCATTAATGCCCTACACCCTACAATATACCTCAAGCTGTTTGATCCAATTGTCTAATTTTTCAGCATCTACATCTCCATTATAAATAGGTAATTCAAATTTTACATCCAATTTGAAATAAGGCATATTAGGACTTGAATTATTTGAATGAGAAGTATGAGAAGAAGAAAAAGTCTGATTAGTGTCAGGAGGATCACCATCACCTCCTATTCCTTTACCCTTTTCTTCTGGCTTCACTTCTGCATCTCTGGATGAAGATCCTCCTTCTTTCTTCTTCCTTTCTGCTCGCTCATCGAGTAGAATTTCCATCATGGCTT
>LPNX010174126.1:20590-65221 GCA_001517045.1 Pseudotsuga menziesii | reverse complement strand
TAATTCAGTCAAGCAACTGAGGACAGTACTTGGTCATACCGGGTACTACAGAAAGTTCATCAAGGGCTACGCAAAGATTACAGCGCCGATGGAGAAACTGATAAAAAAAGATGTAAAATTCCTATGGAACGAGGAATGCCCGCAGATCCTAGACATACTTAAGGAGAAGATGGTCACAGCACCCATCCTAGTATTCCCGGATTGGACTAAGCCTTTCCATGTACATGTGGATGCATCCGGCATCGCATTAGGAGTCGTCTTAACCCAGCCAGGAGAAGGGGACCTTGACCATCCCATCGCATATTCCAGCAGAAAGTTATCCACAGCAGAAAAAAACTACACCACAACAGAAAGGGAGGGTTTAGCTATGGTATACGCGTTGCAGAAGTTCAGGCACTATCTATTGGGTGCCTCGTTTAAAATGTTTACTGATCATTCCGCATTAAAGTACCTAGTCAATAAACCAGTGTTAGGGGGGAGAATCTGTAGATGGTTACTCCTCTTCCAGGAGTATGATTTTGAAATCATTGTGAAACCAGGCAGACTCAATGCAGGACCAGATCATCTGTCACGACTAGACTCAGGAGAAGAGCCTAGTAACCTAGAAGACAATCTGCCCGATGCGCCGTTGTTTTCCATACAGATTGCAGATGAGTACTATGCCGACATTATTCAATTCCTCACCACAGGAGTAGCACCTGACGACTTTACTAAACAACAAAAGAAGCAGTTGGTTGTTAAGGCAGCAGAATTCACCCTCATTGTAAGATGTCTATACAAGTTAGGTCCGGATGAAGTTCTGCGTAGATGCGTGATGCCACATGAGAAAGACACTATTATCAAAGAGGCTCATTCAGGAACCGCAGGAGGACATTATGCAGGAAAACCGACTGCGCAGAAAATTCTAGACGCAGGCTTGTGGTGGCCTACACTGCATAAAGACACAAAGGACTTCTGCAGATGCTGCGATATCTGCCAAAGGGTAGGAAAACCCTCGCGCCGCGATGAATACCGCTGCGACCGCAGGTCACGCTGCGTGCATTCGACAAATGGGCTATCGATTTTGTGGGTCCAATCAACCCACCCGGGAAACGTACAGGTGCGAGATACATCATCACTGGAACAGAGTACCTTACCAGATGGGCAGAGGCCAAGGCAGTCAGAAATTGTGATGCTGCTACAGCTGCACAGTTCCTTTTTGAAAACATCGTCAGCAGGTTTGGATGCCCAGTAATTTTGATGAGTGATCAAGGCACACACTCCTTGAACAGCACTATTGAGGCATTGACAGAAGAATTCCAGATTCAGCACTACAAGAGCACTCCCTACCACCCACAAGCTAATGGTACGGTCGAGGCATTCAATAAGATTTTAGAAAATGCTCTTATGAAGATCTGCAATAACCAAAGGAATGACTGGGATCTCAGAGTTAACGCTGTGCTGTGGGCATACAGAACCACATTCAAGAAACTTAAGGGACACACACCTTTCAGCTTGGTATATGGACAGGAGGCTGTTATGCCTATGGAGTATATTCTTCCTAGCTTAAGAGTCGCTCAGATTACCGGGATGACTGATATAGCCACGATAGAGGAACGGTTAGCACAGTTGCTTACCTTGGAAGAAGACAGGTTTATCGCCGGATTCCATCAGACAGTGCAGAAAGCACGAGAAAAAGCCTGGCATGACAGACACATTAAGAATAAGACTTTCCAAATCGGAGACCTAGTGCTCCTATATGACAGCAAATTTCTGAAGTTTCCAGGGAAGTTCAAAACACATTGGCTGGGACCATATCAGATACAGCAAGTCATAGAAGGAGGTGCTGTTCAACTCAGCCAGCTGAACGGGGAGCTTCTTCCCACATGGATTAATGACAGTAGGCTTAAGCTCTACAGTGCCAACCTCCCCACCTCTCCATCCTAGCGTGAACCGTGTACAGAAGTGCAGATTCCCAGTGTAGTTGAAAGGAGGCATCGCACCAGGAACTAGTCTACACCGGTGGACAGCCTAGTCAGGAGAAATCGCACCAGCGCGATTCAAAAAAAAAAAAAAATCATTTGGTTGCGCAGGTGACAAGGAGGTTACATCGCAGCAATGTGACGTGTCACCATGCCACGTATCCAGTTTGGCAACTAACAGTGGACCGTCAAGTCACGGTCTGACAGGTAGTTAATGAGGAAATGACCGGTATCCCTTACTGTAGATTTGGCGGCAGGCCTCGTTATGTTTCTAGATTTGGCAAAATCTTTGACAAGACCGGCACCTGAGCACGCACAATTCGAGTAGCACGTGAGCATATTTCCGCATTAATTGAGGATCGGAATGGCAGGCATGGTCTCATCCAGGTAATAATTAAGTCCGACGGGTTTTACCGGGATGACCGCCCCATCCAGGACCATTGACTCGTCATAAATATAGGAACTACCCAGGTACGAGAGTCACATTTGCAAACATCCGAGAGCCATATAGAGCAGTCCTGAGCATCCCCTGTGCAGTATTAGCCAATCCAGTTACAGAGTACAGTGACTTCCAGAGTTTGAAGCCATTGCACACCCAGAGTATTGAGCCAAGCGGATTCTGACTAAAAGCAAACCTCTAAAAGGCATGTTGAGACTTTTTGACCCTGGTCCTGGTGACCGTAGATCCGCCATGACGACGTCGCCCAGGGTTGTGAAACTAAGTACAGCACAAGTTAGACAGTTGCTAGGGATGAAGAGTCAAGTGCCAGAAGTAGAAGTTGTCACTAAAGTCTCCGCTAAGGAGAAGAAGAATGCCGAGCCGACCACTGAAGATAAGAAAGCAGAGCAGAAGACTGATGAGAAGAAATCTCCCGCTACAAGGAAGGTAAAAATCAGAAAAAGAAAGCAACGGGAGAAGGTCGCTGACCCATCTGATCAGCTAACCGAAGAACAAAAGCTTCCTAAGGTAAAGAAACAACATATGGTTGTCATAGATCAGAGGCAGCGTGCATGCTTGGAGAGGGGTGCTGAGCAAGAAAAGGAAAAACAACACCTTGAGGATCCAAGGCAGCCTATGGACCTGGACCACTTCGAAGAGAAGAGAAGTGGAAGAAGACTGCAAACCCAGTGGGGGGGAGACTTCCAGAACGAGGACAAAGGCTTGCCCTCGGAGCGAAGTTCATGGGTTGCTTCTTCTCCGTCCATGAGGCTCTAGATGGAAGAAAAGGTTTGAGGAGGCTGGAAGATACAGATTTTCCTTGTGATAAAAGTTCTAACCCAGATAAAGAGGAAAGGATATCTGTGGAACACTTCTCAAACACTAGAGGGCTCAGAAAGAAGAAAGAGCGAAGAAAGCGACACCGTGACTATGGGCAGAAAGCATAAGAAAGCCCACCGAGCTAAGTTACCGAAACTCCAGAAAGAGCGTGCCGAGGTGATGAAGACCGAAGTTGCAGAACTTCGGGATAAGTTGCAGAAAACTTCGCAGGAGGCGAAGGAGAAGCTACAACAGGAGACACCTGCTGGTAGTGGCTCGGGGCGAGCCACAAGGAAGGGTTAGGGGACTGTTGGAGCAGGATCCCGCAGCTACAAAAGAAGGTGCTAGTTTTGGCGGAAAGAGAGAAGTTTTGGCGGAAAAAGGACAGGGCGGAGCTACGACGCCGTAGCACGTTTCCAGCTGGAGAGCAGAGCCGGAAACTATGACTTTTTGCAATAGAAGAGTCAAGAAGGAAACGGTACCTGAGCGGCCGAGAGAAGAAAGCTCACCCACTGCATTGAAGGTAGCGGCGGAAGACAGGAGGGCTTAGCGACCCTCATAAAGAAGAAGGAGCAACGAGGCTCAAGCATTGAAGACGAAGGACAGAAAGAGAAGCGGTGCATAGTACCCATGGTCAGTGCCGGGAAGCATGGAAGACTGCAGAGAGCTGCGGTGTGATGGGAAGCGGCTACCTCAAGGAGAGAGAGGACCGACTGTCACTAATAAGGGTATGGGTTTACTGTTGGGACAGGCCCACAGTGTTGTAATGGCACGACCTTCGGGCTGCCTATAAAAGCTTGCATTTTTGTATTGTAAAGGGATGGTTAGCTAATCAGTGAGTAGATAGTTGGTCAGTTGATAGCTTTGTAGATTGAGGAATCAGTCAGACAGACTGCGTTGTAACGATCCAGACACATAGTTGTCTGTGAGTCATTCGAGTCTGTATGTAACCATTCACAGAGAGAGAGCAGAGAGGGGAAGAGATATAGAGAGAAAGGCAACATAGAGATAAGATCAGAGATCTAGAAGAGACCTCGCGCTGCATTTGTAGTGCAACAGACTGTGCTAACTTCCCTCAAGATATATAATAGAAGCACAGTTTGGTGGACGTAGCTCCCATCCCGGGGGTGAACCACGTTAAATATGCGTGTTATGTGTTGAATGGATGTGATTGTATTTGTTTATTGTTACTGGTTATTATGCATGTAATGATAGTGGCAGTAGATGAATGTATGTATTGTTTCTCTCATGATAATGCAAGAGGATAAAAGATAAGTTGAAGTATTGCAGTAGACTGTTTAAGGACTCTTTTACGTCTGTCACTAATCACCAGTTACTCATAATATACTTCTGAGAAGTAGAGTTTCGCCCATCGGCACAATCAACGTTAAGAGCACCAAGTCGTAGTGGTAAGATATCACAGAGAGGCGGTATCGCATCGGCAGAGGAGCTGCGGTGCGTAAGACTGCGAGCTGAGGGCTTAGCGTTGAGGAAAGGGCGGGTGTTCCGCGGTGCGCAGAGATGCGGTAAGGTTGGGAATATTGTGAGTAAGTGGGAGTTGTGTGACGCGGGAGGAGATCATGCGACTTGCGCAGGGTTAAGCATCGCACGGGTAAAAGTGTTGCGAGTAGAAGGGGATGTGCGGTGCGCAGAGCTAGTTGATCTAGTGGTGCGCAGGAGTAAGAGAAAAGAAGTAGGATGTGCAGAACCTGGTCCAAGACACTTGAGTCTTGGCCAACCCATTAGATTCACTTCGGGTGAGACTTCAGATCGCTTCGTGGTCTGTTGCCGAAAGGGCCAGTGAGTTTTGGGTGTTGTTGATTAATTATAGTAAACCCGGGTCTGCCCATGCAATCAACACTAGATTGAAAAGAGGGGTGGAAATTGGAGTTATGAAGATCCAGTTTTGATGATATTCTGTATGACATGAAATACTCTACATCTTCAATACAGCTTCTGCTTTGATATGAGTATGATTATGATTTGGCTGTGTATTTTATGAATTGTATTTCTTATGATTTATCCTGTATATGGTCAATTGAATCCCATTACATGATTCTTATGGTGAAATACAGTTATCTTTTAAACTTATAATAATAGAGTCAGTCTCATTTCATAAATTCATGATCGTAGTTCCTTTGATATTGGATTTTGTATTATGTTTTATGTTATACAGTTATTTAATGATTATGTGATTTTCCTATAGCTTTGATTACATACCAGCCCATTTTTTATCTTGATTTTCATTGAATTATATTTTTGAAAAAGATTTCTTTAAGCTTGAACCCCTGTAGTCTAGGTTCAACTTTAGAGATAAAATCTTCTGGTGCCGTTTCCGGGGACATAGAAACAAAATGATATCTTCCCCTGGAAAGAATGACAATGATTAGATCCACCTCTTTATGGTGGACATGAGCAGGACACTAGTTTGACTATAGATTTATTCACCGGGTGACTCCATGTTTGAAGAATCCAGAGGCGATTTTACAAGATGTCAAAGCATTTTGAAACTATGTTGGCACAGAGATTTTCTCCACTCAATTTCTCAAATGTTCCTGGATTTCCAAATACAATACATATCATTGATGAATGGGGAGATTTTCTTCCCCAATTCCGAGAAAAGGAAGAAGACAATCCGGCACACCACGTAATTAAATTTCATCAATACATCGATCAATTGAGCATACATCATGAAGATGTATTGATGAAAATGTTTATGTATTCATTATATGGTTGTGCGAGACAATGGTACAGAACTCTTCCTGCTTCTGGTATTTCCTCTTTGAAAGATTTTCATGATGCCTTTTATTCATATTGTAAGAGGATTTACCCAGCTGAGTGTCTTTTTGAACATTGCTATAGGGGATATGCATTATATATCCAGGGTTTAGAAGTAGATTCTTCTAGTAGTAAAGATGAAGCCGATGGTTATGCTATGAAGAAGGAAGAAGATCTATTATCTTCCTCTAATTCTGTTTTACAACAAGAAATTTTTCAAAATTCTGATATTAAAGTTGATGATAGCATCATAGAACATAAATCTTCATCTTTAGAAATCGATCAGAATGCTCCATTTTATGATGAAGACATTGAAGTTCTAGATTGGGATCAACATCAATCGATTCACTCTGAAGATATGCCAATCTATGATGAGTATTTAGATGAAAAAGAGCAGATCCCTACATCACTTTTTGTTGATTTGAGGAGCAGCCAACGGATGTATGAAAACTATGAATCAAATTTTGACGAGGAACAACATTGTGTGGAAATCAACCATCCTGAATCCGTAGAAGACATTAAGCATCCATATTTGCAATTCAGGAGGCCTGCATGCATCATGTTTCATATTGGGTTTGCAGAAAATATCAAACAACCTATGATTAGCAAAAAAACCAATCTGCAGCCATGTTTAGATTTGCAGGTAGCTGAAAGTGGCAGCCATTATGAGGAAGAGGATATACAGAGATATTTTGATCCATTTGTTGATTATATGGAGTATTTATTTATAGCTTCATTGATCCATTTGTTGATTATATGGAGTATTTGAGCAGCCCAAATGTCAGATTGTTTTTGTCAAATGAAGGTTGGCTTTTCTCTTCTTTTGAAATGAATTTTGATATTCCATGGGCTCCTTTATTCATCATCTCCAAATTAGAAGTTTTACCAGTTATTCAAATATTTGTATGGCTTCATTGGAAGCGTGATTTTAACTAATCAAAAGAAAGCAGATGATTAGAATGGGAGCTGTAAATAAATAAGCTTGATGCTTTAAGCATTTCCTTAAGTTTGTACAATATGATCATATTGTTGTGAGAGGATTATTTCAATTTGTAGAGTAGTTTAAAGATTCAGTAAGTAGTTTGTTTTCAAGATTTTTAAGTAGCAAAGATTTGTGTTGAAGACTCCAGCCCAATGAAATGGAAAGGAACAGGTCTACTTGTTCTTGGCAGCTAACAGGGAGCATGCCATCCCTAAACGAAGCCAGATGTTATCATCAGATCTGTTCCAACAAAATTTTAGTTTCTGGCAGCATCCAAATGTCAAAGTGATCACTCAGGTTCAATTTGAATACAGAGATCAAATAGAAAAGAAATCATGATGGCACTCATGTTGAAGAAAAGTTTACAATTTGTGTGTTTTGATGAATTTGTAGAAAAGGAAAAAGCATGGTGCCTTAGTCATGTTGTTGGTGATCCCTTTAGAAAATGTGTTGAGCAATCTGTTGAATTTTGCAAACACTATGTTCTCACAAAGAGTATAAGAGAGCACCTAAAGAATCTTGCAAGGGCTGCTTTTATTCGTAGATATCCCGTCCTATTACAAGGTCTGACCTCTAGTGGTAAAACAAGTTTGATTGAATATTTTGCAACTGTTACTGGTCACCAGTTTGTTCGCATCAACAATCATGAGCACACTAATATATAGGAATACCTTGGTACCTACATCATGGATTCTTCTGGAAAGCTAATATTTCAGGAATAAATATTGGTTGAGGCAGTGCGCAAGGGTTATTGGATTGTTTTAGATGAGCTTAATCTAGCACCTTCATATGTATTGGAAGCTTTAAATCGCTTGCTTGATGACAATAGACAAATTTTTGTACCAGAACTTCAGGCAACAGTTAAACCTCATCCTCATTTTATGTTATTTGCAACTTAGAACCCGTCTGGAGCTTATGGTGGTCATAAAATACTCTCTCGTTTTTTCCGTAATCATTTTTTTGGAAATTCATGTAGATGATATCCCAGAAGATGAATTGTGCATGATATTAGAAATACAATGTGAAGTTCCTCCCAGCTATGCAAGAAAAATGGTAGAGGTTATGAAATACTTGCAAAGGCATAGGCAAAGTAGCAAAGTTTTTGCTGGGAAGCATGGATTTATTACTCCTTGTGATTTATTCCGGTGGGCAAAGAGGTTCAAGAAGTATGGTAAATCTTATGAGGATTTGGCAATGGATGGTTATACGTTGCTCACTGAGAGGCTGTGAGATGAAGATGGAAAGGCTGTTGTTCAAAGCATATTAGAGAAGCATATTCGTGTGAAGATTGATGCTGGGATATTGTACTTAGAGGATTCTACAAGATGGTAGGAGGTTGTTAAGTTATCTATGTCATCTCAAGCTTTGGGGATACTTCGCAAAGTTGTATGGACTAAAATCCTGAGAAGATTATTCCATCTTGTGGAGCGTTGCTATGAGCATCGTGAGACTATTCTTTTTGTTGGTGAAACTGGTTCTGGGTAAACAACAGTTTGTCAATTACTGGGCCTTGTTTGGGATCATTATTTGCACATGTTAAACTGTCATCAACACATTGATTCATCAGAATTTCTTGGGGGATTCCGGCCAGTGCGTGATCAAAATAGTATTGCAGCCAATTTTCAAGAATGAGCTCTAGATAATTAAGGAAAACAGTTTTAGAAGATTGACTTTTCTATTTTTGAAGAAATTCGATCCATAGAAATAGGATCTAATAACTATCTTAAAAAATCAGATATTTTGTATATAAGGATAGTCACTAGATTGAAAAAAGGGGTGGCAATTGGAGTTATGAAGATAAATTTTTGATGATATTCTGTATGACATGAAATACTCTACATCTTCAATACAGGTTCTGCTTTGATATGAGTATGATTATGATTTGGCTGTGTATTTTATGAATTGTATTTCTTGTGATTTATCATGTATATGGTCAATTGAATCCCATTACATGATTCTTATGGTGAAATACAGTTATCTTTTAAACTTATAATAACATATCCAATCTCATTTCATAAATTCATGATCGTAATTCCTTTGATACTGGATTTTGTATTCTATTTTATGTTATACAGTTCTTTAATTATTATGTGATTTTCCTATAGATTTGATTACATACTAGCCCAGTTTTTATCTTGATTTTCATTGAATTATATTTTTGAAAAAGATTTCTTTAAGCTTGAACCCCTGTAGTCTAGGTTCAACTTTAGGGATAACACTTTGCAAGATCAGCCTCGCAAATCCTGACAGCCACCCATGGGGGACGAAAAGAAATGTGAGGGCGCAGAAGATCCTATCAAAATGTTGCTCAAGGAGGCCCTTGAAAAACAAAGGAACGCGATGATGGATAACTTCACTTGGAATCTTGAACGACTTCCCACTAGCAGCGCATATGCATCTAGCAGCCACTCTGGAGGTGCAACCCCTTTTATGGTACAAGTAAACTTTGACATTCCCATATTTGATGGTCAAATAGATTCAGATGCCGCAGATAAATGGTTGAATATATTAGAAGGATATTTCTCAGTTCATGATTTTTCTGACCAGGAAAATATTACTTTTTCTCTACTCAAAGCCGCCCCCCATGTCAAGGACTGGTGGGAAACCTACTGTGAGAGAAAGGATGAAAAGGAACCCTCTCTGTTCTCGGCTGTACCCACTTGGAATTCTTTCCAAAATTCCATAAAGGGACAATATTATCCGATGGGGAGCTATGAGGACAAGTACATCCAATGGACTACGCTACGACAACAAAGAGATCAAGATGTGCATGAGCTGATGAATCTGTTCCATACCTTGCGAACCAAGTTGGGTATTAAAGATTTAGAGAAATGTTTGGTGCTAAAGTACCGCAGTTGTCTGCACAGATACATTCAGGAGGAAATGGAGTTCCTCGACATCTCCTCGCTTGGTACAGCATATCGGTATGCAGCCAAAATTGAGCAAAAATTCAAACATAAAAAGAGAGACTTTGGATCTGTGAATTAGAAGCAAGGGAAAGGTGCCCCCAAACCATAGAACCAAGGACACAGCCAAGGCATGGTGACGCAATAAAAATTTCCAAATCCACAAGCAAAGAGCAACACTGCAAAGCCAAAGAAGGAAGTGAGAAAGTGGTGCGAGTTCCGTAAGAGCCCCACTCACAACACAAATGAGTGTCGGGCTAAGCAATCACTGGTGGCTGAGATAAAGGATTTTGAATCAGATGCATACTCTGACACTGAATCAGAACCTGAGAAGGGGAATGACAGAGGGAAGAATATTATCAATGCAGATCCCAACGCCACCGTTTCCATCACAAAGATCCAAAACGAAGAACGAGAAGATTCAGAGGAGGAGGAGTGTCTTTTCCACTCCCAGATGTGGATAAAGGGTTCCCCGCTATAGTTCATTGTCGACAGTGGGAGCCAAAAGCACCTGATTTCAGCAGAGGTCATGAAGCGGTTGGGTTTGTCAACCACAACACACCTACAACTATATACCATCGCGTGGCTTCACCAAGGACTAGATCTCCATGTCAGCTAGCAGTGCCACCTTCCCTACAGCATCAAGCCCTTAACTAATATTGTGTGATATTGCTCCTCTTGATGTTTGTGATGTATTAGTAGGTCAAACATACTTATGGAAGAGACATACTGTGTATGAGTCCTAGCTTCACGCTGTTATTGTTACGTTGGGAAATAATTTGTACAGGATACCATAGGTACCACCCCCTACTGCTATCTCTTTGGTTACTGCAAAATAATGTAGTGAGCTCATTTCAAAAACCGAGAAGTTTTTTTTCTTGATGATCCGCCCTCAGGGCAAGAAGAAGATCATGGACACAACCTCTAGGTAGGGCCCCTTCACATGAAAAGAACAAATGGATAAGGTCATGGAGGAGTACCAGGATTTATTCACCTCACCCACCAAGGTGCCCCTCCGTTGTCAGGTTAAGCACCCCATCGATCTGACCCTAGGTGCGCCACTGCCCAATGGACCGATCTATCGCCACTATGTTCTAGAGAATGATGAAATCAAGAGGAAAATTCAGGAGCTGCTGCAGAAGGGTCACATTCGACCAAGTTCATCACCCTGTGGGAGCCTGATCATGTTGGTACAGAAGAAGGATGGGACTTGGAGACTTTGTATTGACTATCAGGTGCTAAACAAGTTCACTATTCGAAATAGGTACCTGATCCCATAGATTGATGACCTCCTGGACTAGCTTTAAGGGGTGAAATATTTTAGCAAGATTGACTTAAAGTTTGGCTATCACCAGGTACGGATCGAACCAACCAATGTGTGGAAGACTGCCTTCAAAGCCAAGGAGGGCCTTTTCGAATGGTTGGTCATGCCTTTCGGGTTGACGAATGCTCTTGCAACCTTCATGAGACTGATGGATGATATCATGCAACCATTCAACAACTCATTTTTAGTAGTGTACTTGGATGACATCCTGATCTTCAACCAGACTTGGGAAGGGCGCCTCCACCACATCCGACAGGTCCTCCAAACATTATGGCAGCACAAGTTGTGTGCCAATTTGGACAAGTGCACTTTTGGCATGACCTAGGTTTAGTATTTGGGATACATTATTCATGACTATGGGGTACATGTGGATCCAACCAAGATCTAAGCCATTCAGGATTGGCCAGCCCCAACAACTCTAACAGAGCTTCGTAGCTTTCTGGGCCTTGCTAATTTCTACCGCAGGTTCATGTTGGGATTCTCTCATATCACTTGGACCTTGAGTCAAGTCACCAAGGGAGGAGTGAAAGAAAAATTCTTTTGGTTGGAAACTCAGCAGAAAGCGTTTGCAGAATTGAAACACCGCCTCTGCTGTGCCCCAGTGCTCACATTACCAGACTTGCAACAACCATTTGAGATCGAGACAAATGCCTTTGACTATGCTATTGGGGTAGTCCTTACTCAACAAGGGCATCCAGTGGCATATCACAGTGAGACATTGTTCGACACAGTCCGCAAATATCCCACTTATGACAAAGACATGTATTCCATTGTATAGGCTTGCCGACAATGGAAGCATTACATTTTGGGGAAGGAAATGATCATCCAAATAGACCACCAATCCCTGCAGTTCATGCAGACATAAGGGAAGTTACAGAATGATTGCCATCAAAATTGGTCCACATATCTACAACAGTTTCATTTGAACATCAAGTACAAGAAGGGAAGCACCAATAATGTTGTAGACTGCCTCTGCTGACCACCGATCATGGCGATAATAACCGTGCTCAACTCTTGTGGGCACAATACTTTTGATTGGTCACTTCTCTACAAGAGCGATCCAGAATTCAGCCACACATACCAGACGCTCTTGGAGGGAACCAAGTTCAAAAATTTCACCTCTAGGATGTACTACTGTGTCACATGGACACCTTTGTGTTCCTTCAAGCGAGCGTGCCAATATTATTTGGGAAGTGCACTACAGTCTGGTCGCTGGGCATTTCAAGGTCAAGAAAATAGTGGTTGTACTGCAGAAGTATTTCTATTGGCCGAACCTTCAATAGGATGTTAGGAAGTACATCCGATCCTGCACTACCTATGCCATTTCCAAATCATCCATCAAGAAGAAAGGACTCTATACTTCGTTGACTACCCCTAGTCGACCTTGGGAATCCATCTCCATGGATTACATGTCAGGCCTTCCTTCTACTAAGCATGACAACAACTATTTGTTTATGGTTGTTGACATATTCTCAAAGATGGCCATAATGGCAGCCTACAAGAAGAATATTATAGCAGAAGCCACCACTAAACTCTTCTTTGAATGAGTGTGGGTACACTTTGGGATCCTATAGTCTATAATCTCAGAACAAGACATCAGGTTCCTTAGTACATTCTTGTCTAGCCTATGGTCCATGCTAGAAACCAAGCTCACAAAGTCCACATCTTTCCATCCCCAGACTAATGGCCAGACAGAGGTCGTCAACACGATGATCATACACATTTTGCACATGTACAACTCAAAGCATCCACACACATGGGATGAGAGCCTCCCCTATGTACAACATAGCTATAACCGAGCCCTCCATAGCTCAACCAACCATAGCCCCTTTCAGGTGCGATTGGGATTCCAGCCACTATGTCCCATTGACATAGCCATGCCATTTCCAGCTACTCAGGCTGATTCAGCTCATATCCAGTCTGAAGTTTCCATGGAAAACAACTTCATTAAGCACATTCAAAACATTCACCAACAGGTTCATGACATATTGGACAGATCCAATGCTAAGTACAAGCAGCGACATGATCAACATCAGGTGCAACACAACTTCCAGGTGGGCGACAAAGTGTGGCTACATCTGCAGAAGGATCGCCTCGCTAGACCCCACCGTAAGCTTCTCCCACTCGGATATGGCACATACACCATCACCAAGGATGTCGGGGACAATACCTTTGAGCTCAATATTCCACCATTCCTTGGTCTGCACCTAGTGTTCAATGTGGACCGCCTTTGAACCTACTTTCCACCTCTACTGGACACATCAGACGTGGCAGAACAACTCACACCAACATAGTTAAACCCAGACTGCATTGAACAAGCCACAACTAATTGAATTATGGACACACAGATCAAGAACACCTGCCAACAGAATATCTAGCTATATCGAGTTGTCAAAGTAGGCCAACTCCTTCACGAGGAAAAGAGGCTCACAAGGGACCAAGTTCAACAGAAGTTTTCTCATCTCATGGAGGAACTCAACGCAATGGGGACCATTGTTTCCTAAGGGGGGAGGAATGATACAGGAGTATATTGGTGGCCACCCACCCATTCCTCTTGGGGCCCCACCATTGCTTCTTTCAGTTTTCTAGTTTCCTTAATTGTAGCACAATTTACTATTTTTGGCAGTTTTTCGGGTCCTAAACTTCTGTAGCCATTTTGAGGCCCTAAAGGACGTTTTTTTGGCATCGAATGGTCGGGAAAATATGAGTTTGTTCTAAACTCAATATTTATTATTAATGGATGTAGTCCTTAAACAGATCTTTCTAACGATGTATCATGCGTGTCAAACGGAGGAGGTATGCTAAAGTTATGACCTCGGGAAATTGATGTACCAAGCTACCCAACGAGGCCCACATTAAGGCGCTTCACCTCTAGGGTTAGGTTTTTGGATGTGTAGGGTTTCCATTATTTCTCAATAATATATAGGCCTTCAAGCCTCATTATAACATAAATTTTAGAGGCATGTAGCGGCCACATCTCTTCTCAGAGATAAGCTACCAGCACTCTACCTAGTTTATTTCCATTCTATATGTAAACATGATATCTTTTTAATCATGATAAAGAAGAAGTGGTGATATCCTTTTATGGAAAATACTATGGACTTGACAATACGGGTAGGTTTGATACCTCCGGTGCTAAAGAGAATACCCTTTCTTGTGCTTGAAGAATTTTCTTCATCACCGCCTCCTCCAAGTCACAAGCCATTAAGATATTCTGCCAATTGGAAAAAATAAAAAACAACAAAACCCATCTGAACATGCCACAACAAACAAAACAAAAATCTTTGAACAAAATACATCTAAGCATGAAACCCTTTAAACAAAATACAACAGGTTTTAAGTTTTTATCAGTAAAATAAAAAATAACATAACAAAAATACCATTTATTGAATGAGACAACCTATACAAAGGTTATATTATGACAAAAATGAATATCAATCTCATACTCACGTTCGTATTTCTTCCCAAAGAATGTTTTCCCGGTTCCAGAAAAGTTCTGACAGTCAATTTTCAGCGATACAAAGATAAAAAAGACAAAAACTCAAGTCATCAGTGTGCTATTCAGAAAATAAAAGAAACCCAGAAAGACAAAACTCCGTCCATCAGTGTGCTATTCGAAAAATAAAAGAAACCCAAAAAGATATTAATAAAATAAACACACCAATGTTTTGAGAATATAAACCAACTAAAATAAATCTTTAGCGATTCAAAGATAAAAAAGACAAAACTAGGGCCATCAACATGCTATTCAGAAAATAAAAGAAACCCAGAAAGACAAAACTCGGGCCATCAGTGTGCTATTCAAAAAATAAAAGAAACCCAGAAAGATATTAAATGGGAAGACGAAAATGGATTTTTATTAGAAATCCATGCAAGAAATATTTTATTTGACTAAATTCACATAAATTGACTATAAACATATATACATTAAAAAATATAAAATAATAATATAGGTAAATGCACACAGATATCTAGAGTTTTATCGTGACATAATTTCACTTAAAATCATGATAAAGAACAAGTGGTGATATCTTTTTATGGCCAATCTTGTGGCCTTGACGATAAGGGTAGGGTTGATACCTCTCGTGCTAAAGACCGCATAATCTTCTTCATCACCGCCTCTGACTCCTCCACGTTACATGCCATCCAGATGTTCTGCAAGCCAACTGAAAAAACAACTCATGAAAGAGATCCCAGGACAACTAATTGGAAAAACAACCATATGAGAGGGATGTGACTAAGGATGTGTAATACATTTTCAAATAAAAAAAACAAAACCCATTGAACGAAATAGCATTTGAACATGCAGCAACCAAACCCTTTGAACAAAATATGAAAGGGATGTGACTAATAAAGTGTAATACATTTTCAAATAAAAATAACAAAACCCATTGAACCGAATAACATGTGAACATGTCGCAACAAAAAGAAACAAAAATAGCATCTAAGAATGCACCTAGCAAACCCTTTGAATGAAATACAGTAGGTTTTAAGTTTTTATTGCATGAGTGTAATAAGAAATAACATAACAAAAATACCATTTATTGAATGGAACAACCTATACAGAGGTTATAATATGATCAAAAGGAATATAAATCTTATACTCGTGTTCGTATTTCTTCTCAAACTCCACTTCCAAAAGAATGTTTTCCCTGTTCCACAAAATTTATGAAAGTCAATTTTCAGCGATTCAAAGATAACAAAAAAAAAGACAAAACTCGGCAATCAACGTGATATTCAGAAAATAAAAGAAACACAAAAAGATATTCAGAAAATAAACCCTAAATCTGATCAATATACTGCCTGAAATTCACAATTGGATTGTTTAATTACAATTCCAACGGAAATGGTTTCAACACTTCTTTGTTCGTCGTATTCTAGCTGATCCAATTCAGAATCATATGGCAATAGATCTGAGGACCTCCTATTGGGTCTATCATATCACCAGAAGGCTGAAATACGCCCTGTAAAACCAATGGTGTTCACATTATAAAACATTAAAGGAGAAAATGTATCTGCTAATTGAAAGGTAAAAGCACTACCTGATTTATGGGAAAATGTATCTCCTCTCCCATATTATTTTTCTCCAATTTATTAACATTATCACCACGGGTAAAATGATCCTCGGGATTGGAACTTACTATGAAATTGAAAGTTATAATATGATAAAAACGAATATAAATCTTATACTCGTGTTCGTATTTCTTCTCAAACTCCGCTTCCAAAAGAATGTTTTCCCTATTCCACAAAATTTATGAAAGTCAATTTTCAGCTATTCAAAGATAACAAAAAGAAAGACAAAACTTGGCAATCAACGTGATATTCAGAAAATAAAAGAAACCCAGAAAGATATTCAGAAAATAAACCCTAAATCTGATCAATATACTGGCTGAAATTTACAATTGGATTGTTTAATTACAATTCTAACGGAAATGGTTTCAACACTTCTTTGTTCGTCGGATTCTGGCTGATCCAATTCGGAATCATATGGCGATAGATCTGAGGACCTCCTATTGGGTCTATCATATCACTGGAAGGATGAAATACGCCCTGTAAAAGCAATGGTGTTCACATTATAAAACATTAAAGGAGAAAATGTATTTGCTAATTGAAAGGTAAAAGCACCTGAGGTTATAATATGATAAAAATGAATATAAATCTTATACTCGTGTTTGTATTTCTTCTCAAACTCTGCTTCCAAAAGAATGTTTTCCCTGTTCCACAAAATTTATGAAAGTCAATTTTCAGCGATTCAAAGATAACAAAAAAAAAGGCAAAACTCGGCAATCAACGTGATATCCAGAAAATAAAAGAAACCCAGAAAGATATTCAGAAAATAAACCCTAAATCTGATCAATATACTGCCTGAAATTTACAATTGGATTGTTTAATTACAATTCTAAAGAAAATGGTTTCAACACTTCTTTGTTCGTCGGATTCTGGCTGATCCAATTCGGAATCATATGGCGATATATCTGAGGACCTCCTATTGGGTCTATCATATCACCGGAAGGCTGAAATACGCCCTGTAAAAGCAATGGTGTTCACATTATAAAAAATTAAAGGAGAAAATGTATCTGTTAATTGAAAGGCAAAAGCACTGCCTAATTTATGGGAAAATGTATCTCCTCTCCCATATTCATTTTCTCCAATTTATTAACATTATCGCCACGGGTAATATGATCCTTGGGATTGGAACTTACTATAAAGATTCAGTAAGTAGTTTGTTTTCAAGATTTTTAAGTAGCAAAGATTTGTGATGAAGATTCCAGCCCAATGAAATGGAAAGGCACAGGTCTACTTGTTATTGGAAGCTAACAGGGAGCATCCCATTCGTAGATGAAGCCAGATGTTATCATTAGATCTGCTCCAACAAAATTTCAGTTTCTGGCAGCATCCAAATGTCAAAGTGATCACTCAGGTTCAATTTGAATACGGAGATCAGATAGAAAAGAAATCATGATGGAACTCATGTCGAAGAAAAGTTTACAATTTGTGTGTTTTGATGAATTTGTAGAAAAGGCAAAAGCATGGTGCCTTAGTCGTGTTGTTGGTGATCCCTTTAGAAAAGGTGTTGAGCAATCTGTTGAATTTTGCAAACACTATGTTCTCACAAAGAGTATAGGAGAGCACCTAAAGAATCTTGCAAGGGCTGTTTTTATTCGTAGATATCCCGTCCTATTACAAGGTCTGACCTCTAGTGGTAAAACAAGTTTGATTGAATATCTTGCAACTATTACTGGTCACCGGTTTGTTTGCATCAACAATCATGAGCACACTGATATATAGGAATACCTTGGTACCTACATCATAGATTCTTCTGGAAAGCTAATATTTCAGGAAGAAATATTGGTTGAGGCAGTGCGCAAGGGTTATTCGATTGTTTTAGATGAGCTTAACCTAGCACCTTCATATGTACTGGAAGCTTTAAATCGCTTGCTTGATGACAATAGACAACTTTTTGTACCAGAACTTCAGGCAACAGTTAAACCTCATCCTCATTTTATGTTATTTGCAACTTAGAACCCGTCTAGAGCTTATGGTGGTCATAAAATACTCTCTCGTGCTTTCCGTAATCATTTTTTTGGAAATTCATGTAGATGATATCCCAAAAGATGAATTGTGCATGATATTAGAAAGACAATGTGAAGTTCCTCCCAGCTATGCAAGAAAAATGGTAGAGGTTATGAAAGAATTGCAAAGGCATAGGCAAAGTAGCAAAGTTTTTGCTGGGAAGCATGTATTTATTACTCCTCATGATTTATTCCGGTGGGCAGAGAGGTTCAAGAAGAATGGTAAATCTTATGAGGATTTGGCAATGGATGGTTATATGTTGCTCGTTGAGAGGATGTGACATGAAGATGGAAAGGATATTGTTCAAAGCATATTAGAGAAGCTTATTCGTGTGAAGATTGATGCTGGGATATTGTATTTAGAGGATTCTACAAGATGGTAGGAGGCTGTTAAGTTATCTATGTCATCTCAACCTTTGGGGATACTTGGCAAAGTTGTATGGACTAAAATCCTAAGAAGATTATTCCATCTTGTGGAGCGTTGCTATGAGCATTGTGAGACTATTCTTTTTGTTGGTGAAACTGGTTCTGGGAAAACAACAGTTTGTCAATTACTGGGCCTTGTTTGGGATCATTATTTACACATGTTAAACTGTCATCAGCACATTGATTCATCATACTTTCTTGGGGGATTCCGACCGGTGCATGATCAAAACAGTATTGCAGCCAATTTTCAAGAACGAGCTCCAGATAATTAAGGCAAACAGTTTTAGAAGATTGACTTTTCCATTTTTGAAGAAATTCAATCCATAGAAATAGGATCTGATAACTATCTTAAAAAATCAAATATTTTGTATATAAGGATAGTCACTAGATTGAAAAAAGGGGTGGAAATTGGAGTTATGAAGATCCAGTTTTGATGATATTCTGTATGACATGAAATACTCTACATCTTCAATATATGTTCTGCTTTGATATGAGTATGATTATGATTTGGCTGTGTATTTTATGAATTGTATTTCTTGTGATTTATCATGTATATGGTCAATTGAATCCCATTACATGATTCTTATGGTGAAATACAGTTATCTTTTAAACTTATAATAACATAGCCAGTCTCATTTCATAAATTCATGATCGTAATTCCTTTGATATTGGATTTTGTATTCTATTTTATGTTATACAGTTCTTTAATGATTATGTGATTTTCCTATAGCTTTGATTACATACCAGCCCGGTTTTTATCTTGATTTTCATTGAATTATATTTTTGAAAAAGATTTCTTTAAGCTTGAACCCCTGTAGTCTAGGTTCAACTTTCGGGATAACACTTTGCAAGATTAGCCTCACAAATCCTGACGGCCACCCATGGGGGACGAAAAGAAATATGAGGGCACAGAATATCCTATCAAAATGTTTCTCAAGGAGTCCCTTGAAAAACAAAGGAACGCGATAATGGATAAATTCACTCGGAACATTCAACGACTTCCCACTGGCAGCGCATATGCATCTAGCAGCCACTCTGGAGGTGCAACCCCTTTTATGGTACAAGTAAACTTTGACATTCCCATATTTGATGGTCAAATAGATTCAGACGCAGTAGATAAATGGTTGAATATATTAGAAGGATATTTCTCGGTTAATGACTTTTTTGACCAGGAAAAGATTACTTTTTCTCTACTCAAAGCCGCCCCACATGTCAAGGACTGGTGGGAAACCTACTTTGAGAGAAAGGATGAAAAGGAACCCTCTCTGTTCTCGGCTGTACCCACTTGGAATTCTTTCCAAAATTCCATAAAGGGACAATATTATCCGGTGGGGAGCTATGAGGACAAGTACATCCAATGGACTACGCTATGATAGCAAAGAGATCAAGATGTGCATGAGCTGATGAATCTATTCCATACCCTGCACACCAAGTTGGGTATCAAAGATTCAGAGAAACATTTGGTGCTAAAGTACCGCAGTTGTCTGCACAGATACATTCAGGAGGAAATGGAGTTCCTCGACATCTCCTCGCTTGGTACAGCATATCGGTATGCTGCCAAAATTGAGCAAAAATTCAAACAGAAAAAGCGAGACTTTGGATCTGTGAATCAGAAGCAAGGGAAAGGTGCCCCCAAACCGTAGAACCAAGGACATAGCCAAGGCATGGTGACTCAATAAAACTTTCCAAATCCATAAGCAAAGAGAAACACTGCAAAGACAAAGAAGGAAGTGAGAAAGTGGTGCGAGTTCCATAAGAGCCCCACTCACAACACAAGTGAGTGTCGGGCTAAGCAGTCACTGGTGGTCGAGATAAAGGATTTTGAATCAGATGCATACTCTGACACTGAATCAGAACCTGAGAAGGGGAATGACAGAGGGAAGAAGATTATCGATGCAGAGCCCAACGCCACCGTTGCCATCACAAAGATCCAAAAGGACGAATGAGAAGATTCAGAGGAGGAGGAGTGTCTTTTCCACTCCCAGATGTGGGTAAATGGTTCCCCGCTACAGTTCATTGTTGATTGTGGGAGCCAAAAAGTACCTGATTTCAGCAGAGGTCGTGAAGCGGTTGGGTTTTCCGACCATAACACACCTGCAACTATACACCATCTAGTAGCTTCACCAAGGACTAGATCTCCGTGTAAACCAGGAGTGCCACCTTCCCTACAACATCAAGACCTTCACTGATGAGATATTGTTTTATATTGCTCCTCTTGATGTTTGTGATGTATTATTAGGTCAACCATACTTATGGAAGAGACATAATGTGTATGAGTCTTGGCCTTGCGCTGTTATTGTTACGTTGGGAAATAATTTGTACAGGATACCATAGGTACCACCCCCTACTGCTATCTCTTTGGTTACTGCAAAATAATGCAGTAAGCTCATTTCCAAAACCGAGAAGTTTTTTTTCTTGATGATCCGCCCTCAGGGCAAGAATAAGATCATGGCCACAACCTCTAGGTAGGGCCCCTTCACAAGACAAAAACAAATGGATAAGGTCATGGAGGAGTACCAGGACTTATTCACCTCACCCACCAAGGTGCCTCTCCATTGTCAGGTTAAGCACCCCATCGATTTGACCCCAGGTGCGCCACTGCCCAATGGACCGATCTATCGCCGCTCTGTTCTGTAGAATGATGAAATCAAGAGGAAAATTCAGGAGCTGCTGTAGAAGGGTCACATTCGACCAAGTTCATCGCCCTGTGGGAGCCCGATCATGTTGGTACAGAAGAAGGATGGGACTTGGAGACTCTGTATTGACTATCAGGTGCTGAACAAGTTCACTATTCGGAATAGGTACCCAATCCCACAGATTGATGACCTCCTGTACTAGATTTAAGGGGAGAAATATTTTAGCAAGATCAACTAAAAGTTCAGGTATCACCAGGTACAGATCGAACCGACCAATGTGTGGAAGACTGCCTTCAAAGCCAAGGAGTTCCTTTTCGAATGGTTGGTCATGCCTTTCGGGCTGACAAATGCTCCTGCAACCTTCATGATACTGATGGATGACATCATGCAACCATTCAACAACTCATTTGTAGTAGTGTACTTGGATGACATCCTGATCTTCAGCCAGACTTGGGAAGAGCGCCTCCACCGCATCCGACAGGTCCTCCAATCATTATGGTAGCACAAGTTGTGTGCCAATTTGGACAAGTGCACTTTTGGCATGACCTAGGTTCAGTATTTGGGATACATTATTCATGACTGTGGGGTACATGTGGATCCAACCAAGATCCAATTCATTCAGGATTGGCCAGCCCCAACAACTCTAACAGAGCTTCGCAGCTTTCTGGGCCTTGCTAATTTCTAACACAGGTTCGTGTTGGGATTCTCTCATATCACTTGGCCCTTGAGTCAAGTCACCAAGGGAGGAGTGAAAGAAAAATTCTTTTGGTCGAAAACTTAGCAGAAGGCATTTGCAGAATTGAAACACCACCTCTGCTATGCCCCAGTGCTCACATTACCAGACTTGCAACGACCATTTGAGATCGAGACAGATGCCTTTGACTATGCTATTGGGGTAGTCCTTACTCAGTAAGGGCATCCAGTCGCATATCATAGTGAGACACTGTCTGACACAGTTTGAAAATATCCCACTTATGAAAAAGACATGTATTCCATTGTATAGGCTTGCCGACAATGGAAGCATTACATTTTGGGGAAGGAAATTATCATCCACACAGACCACCAACCCCTGCAGTTCATGCAGACATAAGGGAAGTTACAGAATGATCGCCATCAGAAGTAGTTCACATATCTACAACAGTTTCATTTGAACATCAAGTACAAGAAGGGAAGCACCAATAATGTTGCAGACTGCCTCAGCTGACCACCGATCATGGCGATAACAACTGTGCTCAACTCTTGTGGGCACGAGAATTTTGATTGGTCGCTTCTCTACAAGAGCGATCCAGAATTCAACCACACATACCAGACGCTCTTGGAGGGAAACCAAGTTCAAAAATTTCACCTCCAGGATGTACTACTGTGTCACATGGGACACCTTTGTGTTCCTTCAAGCGAGCATGCCAAGATTATTTGGGAAGTGCACTACAGTCTGGTCGCTGGGAATTTCAAGGTCAAGAAAACAGTGGCTATACTGCAGAAGTATTTCTATTGGCTGAACCTTCAATAGGATGTCGGGAAGTACATCCGATCCTGCACTACCTGTGCCATTGCCAAACCATCCATCAAGAAGCAAGGCCTCTATACTTCGTTGCCTACCCCTATTCAACCTTAGGAATCCATCTCCATGGATTACATGTCAGGCCTTCCTTCTACTAAGCATGACAACAACTGTGTGTTTATGGTTGTTGACAGATTCTCAAAGATGGCCATAATGGCATCTTGCAAGAAGAATATTATAGCAGAAGCCACCGCTAAACTCTTCTTTGAATGAGTGTGGGTACACTTTGGGATCCCACAGTCTATAATCTCAGACCAAGACATTAGGTTCCTTAGTACATTCTGGTCTAGCCTATGGTCCATGCTAGATACCAAGCTGACAAAGTCCACAGCTTTCCATCCCTAGACTAATGGCCAGACAGAGGTCGTCAACAGGATGATCATACACATTTTACGCATGTACAACTCAAAGCATCCACGCACATGGGATGAGAGCCTCCCCTATGTACAACATAGCTATAACCGAGCCCTCCATAGCTCAACCAACCACAGCCCCTTTGAGGTGGGATTGGGATTCCAGCCACTATGTCCCATTGACATAGCCATGCCATTTGCAGCTACTCAGGCTGATTTAGCTCATATCCAGTCTGAATTTTCCAAGGCAAACAACTTCATTAAGCACATTCAACACATTCACCAACAGGTTCATGACATATTGGACAGATCCAATGCTAATTACAAGCAGCGACATGATCGACATCGGGTGCAACACAACTTCCAGGTGGGCGACAAAGTGTGGCTACATTTGCAGAAGGATCACCTCGCTGGACCCCACTGTAAGCTTCGCCCACTTCGATATGGGCCATACACCATCACCAAGGATGTCGGGGACAATGCCTTCGAGCTCAATATTCAACCATTCCTTGGTCTGCACCTAGTGTTCAATGTGGACCTCCTTTGACCCTACTTTCCACCTCTATTGGACACATCAGACGTGGCAGAACAACTCACACCAGCAGAGTTAAACCCTGAATGCATTGAACAAGCCACAATTGATTGAATTATGGACACACAGATCAAGAACACCTGCCAGTAGAAGATCTAGCTATATCGAGTTGTCAAAGTAGGCCAACTCCTTCACTAGGAAAAGAGGCTCATGAGGGACCAAGTTCAACAGAAGTTTTCTCATCTCATGGAGGAACTCAACGCAATGGGGACCATTGCTTCCTAAGGGGGGAGGAATGATCCAGGAGTATATTGGTGGCCACCCACCCATTCCTCTTGGGGTCCCACCATTGCTTCATTCAGTTTTCCAGTTTCCTTAATTGTAGCACAATTTACTATTTTTGGCAGTTTTTTGGGTCCTAAACTTCTGGAGCCCTTTTGAGGCCCTAAACGACATTTTTTTGGCATCGAATGGTCGGGAAAATATGACTCTATTTTGAACTCAATATTTAATTTTAATGGATGTAGTCCTTAAACAGATCTTTCTAACGATGTATCATGCGCGTCAAACGGAGGAGGTATGCTAAATTTATTACCTCAGGAAATTTATGTACCAAGCTACCCAACGAGGCCCACATTAAGGCGTTTCACCTCCTAGGGTTAGGTTTTTGGATGTGTAGGGTTTCCATTGTTTCTCAATAATATATAGGCCTTTGAGCCTCATTATAACACAAAGTTCAGAGGCATGTAGCAGCCACATCTCTTCTCATAGATAAGCTAGCAGCACTCTAGCTAGTTTATTTCCATTCTATATGTAAACATGATATCTTTTCAATCATGATAAAGAATAAGTGGTGATATCCTTTTATGGAAAATACTATGGCCTTGACAATACGGGTAGGGTTGATACCTCCGGTGCTAAAGAGAATACCCTTTCTTGTGCTTGAAGAATTTTCTTCATCACCGCCTCCTCTAGGTCACAAGCCATCAAGATATTCTGCCAATTGGAAAAAATAAAAAACAACAAAACCCATCTGAACATGCCGCAACAAACAAAACAAAAATCTCTGAACAAAATACATCTAAGCATGAAACCCTTTGAACAAAATACAACTAGTTTTAATTTTTTATCAGTAAAATAAAAAATAACATAACAAAAATACCATTTATTGAATGAGACAACCTATACAAAGGTTATATTATAATAAAAACGAATATCAATCTTATACTCACGTTCATATTTCTTCCCAAAGAATGTTTTCCCGGTTCCAGAAAAGTTCTGACAGTCAATTTTTAGCGATTCAAAGATAAAAAAGACAAAAAATCAAGCCATCAGCGTGCTATTCAGAAAATAAAAGAAACCCAGAAAGACAAAACTCCGGCCATCAGTGTGCTATTCGAAAAATAAAAGAAACCCAAAAAGATATTAATAAAATAAACACACCAATGTTTTCAGAATATAAACCAACTAAAATCAATCTTTAGCGATTCAAAGATAAAAAAGACAAAACTAGGGCCATCAATGTGCTATTCAGAAAATAAAAGAAACCCAGAAAGACAAAACTTGGGCCATCAGCGTGCTATTCAAAAAATAAAAGAAACCCAGAAAGATATTAAATGGGACGACGAAAATGGATTTTTATTAGAAATCCATGCAAGAAATATTTTATTTGACTAAATTCACATAAATTGACTACAAACATATATACATTAAAAAGTATAAAATAATAACATAGGTAAATGCACATAGATATCTAGAGTTTTATCGTGACATAATTTCACTTAAAATCATGATAAAGAACAAGTGGTGATATCATTTTATGGCCAACTTGTGCCCTTGACGATAAGGGTAGGGTTGATACCTCTCATGCTAAAGACCGCATAATCTTCTTCACCACCGCCTCTGACTCCTCCACGTTACATGCCATCCAGATGTTCTGCAAGCTAACTGAAAAAACAACTCATGAAAGAGATCTCAGGACAGCTAATTGGAAAAACAACCATATGAGAGGGATGTGACTAAGGATGTGTAATACATTTTCAAATAAAAAAAATAAAACCCATTGAACGAAATAGCATCTGAACATGCAACAACCAAACCCTTTGAACAAAATATGAAAGGGATGCGACTAATAAAGTGTAAGACATTTTCAAATAAAAATAACAAAACCCATTGAACGAAATAGCATGTGAACATGTCGCAACAAAAAGAAACAAAAATAGCATCTAAGAATGCACCTAGCAAACCCTTTGAACGAAATACAGTAGGTTTTAAGTTTTTATTGCATGAGAGTGTAATAAGAAATAACATAACAAAAATACCATTTATTGAATGGAACAACCTATACAGAGGTTATAATATGATAAAAAGGAATATAAATCTTATACTCGTGTTCGTATTTGTTCTCAAACTCCGCTTCCAAAAGAATGTTTTCCCTGTTCCACAAAATTTATGAAAGTCAATTTTCAGCGATTCAAAGATAACAAAAAAAAAGACAAAACTCGGTAATCAATGTGATATTCAGAAAATAAAAGAAACCCAGAAAGATATTAAGAAAATAAACCCTAAATCTGATCAATATACTGCCTGAAATTTACAATTGGATTGTTTAATTACAATTCTAACGGAAATGGTTTCAACATTTCTTTGTTCGTTGGATTCTGGCTGATCCAATTCGGAATCATATGGTGATAGATCTGAGGACCTCCTATTGGGTCTATCATATCACCGGAAGGCTGAAATACGCCCTGTAAAAGCAATGGTGTTCACATTATAAAACATTAAAGGGAAAAATGTATCTGCTAATTGAAAGGTAAAAGCACCACCTGATTTATGGGAAAATGTATCTCCTCTCCCATATTCTTTTTCTCCAATTTATTAACATTATCGCCACGGGTAATATGATCCTCGGGATTGGAACTTACTATGAAATCCCTTAATAATTGCAGAAGTCTGAGGGCTTCAAAATCAACATGAAGTGTCTGTTCCTTGTTCGATTTAGAATATGACCCTCATGAATTACAAATTTGAGGGCTCATATAATAGAAAGCTCAACCATATTACAAACAAGAGTTTGATTCAGAATCAAGGAAGGGACAACCTAATATGGATTTCCTTTGATAATGGCCTTTTTTTATGATCAAGAATGTCTTTATTATACAAAAACTTCACAAGTTAAATTTTCTAGAATCGTTAAAACTTCACAGGAAAGATATAGAGTTTCTTTAGGCCCAGTTCTAACTCCTCAAAATAGACGTAACTGCCGAACAAACTTGTCCATTCAGGCTCGTTAAGAATGTGTGAATGGGAATCCACATTGGTGATAGTTTATCACTTTTTCGGACCATGTGGAATAATACGAAAAATGAACACTCTCTTTTCTTTGGAATTGAGAAGAGTATTCTCAGGTATACGTTTATCGCTTTTCCGAACCTGAGGGAATAAGCTTATGAAAAGGATCATCCATTATGAGCTTAGTTTTCACTTTTTCATTCTCTGGACCTAAACATGAAAAATATTACGAGTGTACTTTATGTCTTTGTCATGCTTGTGAAACCCTAAAGAACAAATCATCGGTTTTACTATTGTAATCCCCATTTCTCATAATCAAATGGATCTTTCCGAGTGATATTTCCTTCCTTCACACTCATAAAACTCAGGCTATATGCTTATTTTGAAGGGGCGTTGGGTAGGTGGTAATTTAACCTTTTTCGGACCTTCTTGACTAAGTACGAAAAAGGTGCACCTTACTTTTTCAGAAACTAAGAGAGTTTTTCTATGGTATGTTTTATACCTTTTCAGCCTCAAAAAACTAAATTGGACGAAAAAGTACCCCCCCTGGAGTCTTCTTCAAAGTTTTCAGAAATCTCAATATATGAAAACACCAACGAGCATGTACTAGTTCGAGCTCATAAAATTCACGAATCATTGACTTTATCAAACATTATTCTCTCCCCTCTTCAACCTTGTCAAAAATGAAGAGAGACCTAAGTACACCTTGGGTCATCTCTTTGTTGTGCTCACTCTTCAAGGATCTATATTTTCATCTTACTATTATCCTGATTCCATCATTATCCTATTTGAGTGTCACTTGTGTCTACCTTGCTACATCCAGTTCCTATTCACTCTTGTGATCAGTTGGAGGATATATTTCCTTTCTCATCATGGTATGGTTTCTCATCAGCACTTCCTAAAGACGAAGAACTAGAGTTTTGACGATGGTACCTTAGGATTCACTACCATTATTGGTGAAATCCTTTGCTTTAGTTGTCAGTTTCACCTATTGATTGACAATCTATTGAGTCCTTTCCATGTTCAAATTCAGCACATATATTCACATGGTAAGGATTGCACTGGTTCCCTTGGATTTTGATGAACACCTTAGGTTCACCTTTATAACCTAAGTTGTACAATATTGTGTTATGTTCAGTTACAAAGCCTCCAAATTTTGAAGCCTCATCATTGTATATTGTGGATTCGATCCACCTTTGTAATATACACGGTCTTGTACCCGTATCATATGATGTAATCAAATATTGTAAAGGCACTAGTGTTCTAGTATATTGAACATGGCATCCTCAGATATGATTTTGTATATGACATTGATATGTATTTGTTTCAGGTACTTCATCTGCTGCCTTGGACATTTGATTTCTCCAAGATAGACATTGTAATGTATTTCAACCATTGCTTCCCTTTTACCTCACACATTATGGGGCATCTATTATCAACCTAAATTGCACTTCTCCATCCGAGTACTGACATCCACTATGTCAAGACACAAAAGAACAAATAGGATTGAAGTGGACAAAACACTATAGATGTGCATGACCATTGATGCATGATATCCAGACCATCATGATATATTTTTATTCCAAGTTTAGGGTTGCACACACTCCTAGTTTCATTTCAACTCACGTGTCACACGTGACTATTTACATTACAACCCACATGTACATTGAACACATGAGTTTCCTTTGAGAAACAAGATTTTCACACACACTTTGCTTATATAAACACTCACATGTACCTTAATTCAACATTAAAAAATATAAATCGTGATTAGATGAGATTAGTTGGGCCTTAATCCATAACTATCCCAACAATCTCAACCATCCTAACCTTCAAAACCACTCTATTTTCCAATGTATAAAAAAAATCCTTGGGATGGGGCTAATCAAGGAATTCTAGAAGAGAAAAATTATGCTGGTGGTATACCTTTAGAGTCTTGGAGCAACAGAACTCAGTGTCCTCGGTTGTAGAGGAGTCCTTGTGTAAAAAGTTGGGTGGTATTCTCACCTATTCATTGTTTTTTAATAAAGAGAATTCTTCTTCCAATATTTGTATTGTGATTTTCTCATGTATATTGCTTAATGAATGATGCCAATTATGTTATTAATATGCATTTCATCTAACTTTTGATATATATATATGTGTGTGTGTGTGTGTGTGTGTGTGTGTGTGTGTGTGTGTGTGTGTGAGAGAGAGAGAGAGAGAGAGAGAGAGAGAGAGATTGCTTGAAGAATAGACTGGTCTGGAGATCATGTATCAATAGTCATGCACATCTATAGTGTTTTGGCCACTTCAATCCTGTTTGTCCTTTTGTGTCCCGACATAGTGGATGTTAGTAATCAGTCCTAGCAAAGCTTGCATGTTATCCTTGGACATAAGCAGCGTTGATGTGATTCTATGATAGAAATGGCCAGAATGAAGTTTGAGTACTTCAGGGAGAATATTGGTGTTCTCCAGATCAAGGTTCCCTCCAAGGGGAAGTGATGAGTCCATGAGCCTTTCTAAAATGGTGGCAGGCGGGTCCTCCCATGTTCAGATGTAAGTGCGGAGCCCTTTTGACATGGTGGTAGGCGGGTCCTCCCATGGTCATATGTAAGTGTGGAGCCCTTCTGACATGGTGGTAGGTGCATCCTCCCATGGTCAGATGTAAGTACAGATCCCTTCTGACATGTTTGTAGGTGGTTCCTCCCATGGCCAGATTTAAGTGTTGTTCCCTTCTAACATGGTTGTAGGATTGGTTCCTCCCATCGTCATATGAAAGTGTTGTTCCCTTATGACATGGTGGTAGGATTGGTTCCTCCCATGGTCAGACGTAAGTGTTGTGCCCTTCTGACATGGTTGTACTATTGGTTCCTCCCATTGTCAGATATAAGTGCTGAGTATTGAATCCAGTATCAAAAAGGACTGGAATTATAGTGGAAATCCTTACAGAGGCAAGGTGGTACATCCAGTATGAAAAAGGACTGGCTCTGTAGGCGAAATCCTTGTAAGAGGAAAAGTACTGTATCTAGTATGAAAAAGGACTGGCTCTGTAGGGGAAATCCTTGCAAGAGGCAAGGTGCTACATACAATATGAAAAATAACTGGTTCTATAGGGTAAATCATTGCAAGAGGCAAGGTTCGATATCAAATATGAAAAATTACTTGCTCTGTAGGGGAAATCCTTGCAAGAGGCAAGGTGCTGCATCCAGTATGAAAAAGGACTAGATCTGTAGGGGAATTCCTCACAAAGGAAAGGATGTACATACAGCATGAAAAAGGGCTGGATCTATTGATTAAGACCTACATGGAGGCTAGGCCTACAACTAGTATGAAAAAGGGTTGGCTCTGTAGAACTTCTTGTGACAAGTAGAATTGAGAGATAGAACCATTTGATCGAGATAGTGGAAGAAGCACTTGATGATCTAGTGATGATCCAGACTTGATGATGATCTAGTGATTATCCAGACTTGATGATGATCCAGAGATGATCTATACTTGGCGATGATCCAGAGTTGATGATGATCTAGTGATGATTTATACTTGATGATGATCTAGTGATGATCCAGAGAATAAGACTTGTGCTGATGAATTGTGTCTAGAGAATACCTTCCTAGTTAAGAGGGAGTGTTGATGTATTTTTAACTTCAGAATGTATTCACTTGAAAAAATTATATTGTACCTCGACGTTCCTTTCAGGAGAATCATTTGTATTTCATTTAACCCCAATGTTCCTATTGAGAGATTCATTAATATAATATTTGTATTTGGGTTTTAATGCTACCACTGGTGCTCATTATATCTTTGAGGAAGTTGCATGGTTTTCACCTTTATGGTTTCCTCGAGGAAAATATTTGTGTCTCTTGTCTCTTATGATGATTGCTATGCATGTTATTCTCTCAGATAAGATCCTATATCATATTGCTTAAATGATAAAAAGTATAACAGTTCTCAATTAACATGTCTCATCACACCAAGCTTGATGAAAAGCTTGAGGGAGTTGATAACTTCTGAGCATTGAAGTATAGGATCTCCCTAATTCTTGAAGAAAATGAATTGGAATCCTACATCAGTGGAGAGATTCCAGTTCCAGAGGGAGATGAAGCTAAGGCCTTACATAAGAAGAACTTGATCATGGCCAAGATGATTATTGTTGATGCATACCACAGGTTTCCTCCCTAAAGACACCTAAAGAGATGTTTGAAGCCTTGACCAATATTTTTGAAGGAAAGAACATAAAGCAAAAGATGACTTTGAGGAATGAGTTAAAGAATGTGAATATCTAGAATGCAGAGACCATACAATCATACTTTACAAGGGTCTCCCAGATCAAAGAATAACTTGAAGTAGTAGATGAAGAAGTGGAGAATGCAAATATTGTGATGACCACCTTCAATGGTCTCCCTACATCATGGGACTCCTTCATTCAAGGTATTTGTGCTAGAAGAAAGCTATTCGCCTTCAGAAGACTGTGGGAGGAATTCTCACAAGAAGAAGCTCGAATAGTAACCTGTGAAAAAATATGGGAAGTGAATATCAAGCTCTCATAGTATACTCCAACAAAAGCATAAGGGACTATCATCATCCCAAAGGTAAGCATTCTCACCAAAAATATAACCCAAGAATACCTAATAGAGATTTATATAAATTGAGATGTTTTACTTGTGATGAGAGAGGACACTATGCCCAATATTGTCCTAGAAAGAAAAATGGATCTCACAAGAAGAAGGGAAACAAGAGAAGACATCATGCTCATGCTGCAGAGGATGATGAACCTTCCATACAAAAACTCAAACAAGAAAGTGATGATTCTTCAAGTGATGAAGTATATGTTTTGACTTCCGATCTCACGGTAACTATCACACATGGAAGAAATGATTGGCTTATAGATAGTGGGGATTTCAAACATATGAAGATATTCAAAGAATACATTGTGAAACTGTCCAAACATGAGTCACCTCACAAGGAGAAACTTGGGGATGACTACCAGTTTCCAATAAACGGTAGTGGTGAATCCTTTTATAAAATAGACTCTAGAAAGTCTATGAAGATGAAGGATGTCTTGTTTGTACCAGGACTAAAGAAGAATCTCCTCTCCATATCTGCATTGGATGCAAAATGCATAAGGGTTGCATTTGTAGATGGCTAAGTCCTTATGTGGAAAAATGGAAAGACTATAGATGATGCAGTAGTGATTGGGGAGCAAGAGGGAGGACTATACAAATTAAAGGGACAACCATAACAAGCTTTGGTCCATGGCTCAGGAGAGCCAAATGAACTTTGGAGTATAAGACTTTCACATGTGCACTATAGAGCACTACCACTTGCAAGCAAATTTGTTGAAGGTCTTCCAAAAATACAGACAAAACATGATGGTTTCTGCAAAGGATGTACGAAAAGAAAGAACACAAAGAATAAATTTCCAAGTAGTGAGAGCAAGGAAAAAGGACTCTTGGAAATCATCCACTCTGATGTATGCGGTCTGATGTCATCCAATTCATTCAGTGGGTATGTATACTATGTTTCTTTCATTGATGATTTTTCTAGGAATACATGGATATACTTCTTGAAGAACAAAGATGAAGTATTCAACAAGTTCAAAGAAATAAAATCCTTGATCGAGAACCACATAGAAAACAAAATCAAGATCTTTCGATCAGACAACGATGGAGAATTCACATCAAATGAATTCAAAGAATTTTGCAAATATTTAGGGATTAAGAGGGAGTTGACCACTCCATATAATCCACAATAGAATGGGTTTGCAGAAAGGAAGAATAGAACAATCATCGAAGTCGTAAGGGAAATGATTCATTATCAATATCTTTCCATGCATCTATGGGCAGAAGCTACGAGGACAGCTGTGTATGTACAAAACCGTACTCCACATAGAGTACTTGAGAACAAGATAGCTAAAGAAGTCTTTTCCAGCAAGAAACCAAAAGTTGTCCATCTCAGAATATCTAGCTGTCTAGTGTACATACACATTCCAAAAGAAAAGAGGAAAAATTTAGATCCTTCTAGAAAGAAGGGTATATTTGTGGGATATATTGAAAGCTCGAAGGCTTAACGAATATACTTCCCAGGATTCAATAATATTGGAATTATTATAGACGTAACATTTGATGAAGACTCAGCTTAAAAACAATCTAGAAAGAGACCAGTTGAAGACTCTGAAGAAACATAAGTACCTATAATTCAAGATACAACTATGAATGATGAAAATAAAGATGAATATTGAGAAACAGAAGAACCCAGGAACCTGTAGATCCACCCCAAGTGAAGAATCCTCACAAGAGGAAATCTGCATGGGTATGAGAGGCTATCCAAGGTGCATAAAAATATGGGGCTCCAGAAGAAATGCAAAGAGAGAGGAAAAGAACTAGGTCTTGCTCTGGTTATTTAGGCTTATTATGTGACATCATTGATAAAGAACCTTCCAACTATGAAGAAGCGGTAGAGAAGAATGAATGGAAGGATGCTATGATCAAGGAGTACAAGTCAATCATGAAGAATGATGTCTGGGATGTTGTCCCTAGACCTAAGGGGAAACCTGTTGTGACTTCCAAGTGGATCTACAAGATCAAGCATCCTGCATATGGAAGCATAGAGAAATATAAAGCAATATTTGTGGCTCGTGGCTTCTTCTAGAAAGAAGGAATAGATTATGAAGAAATGTTTGCACCTATAGCCAGATACACTTCCATCAGATCATTACTTGCTCTGGCTGCAGTAATGAAATGGAAGATACACCAGATAGTTGTCAAGACTTCTTTCTTGAATGGTGTAGTGGAAGAGGAAGTGTATGTGGAGTAGCCACTCGGTTTTGAGACACATGACAGGGAGACTCATGTGTGTAAATTGAAGAAATCCCTGTATAGTTTGAAACAGGAACCTAGGAAATGGTACGACAGAATTGACAGCTTCCTATCTAGTTTGGGATTTACCAAGAGTAAAGCAGATTCCAACCTTTACTACCAGGTTGAAGAAGGGAACCTAGTGATACTCCTAATGTATGTAGATGATCTATTTGTAACAGGTGTAAATGGGTTGATTGTTGATACAAAGAGGAAGCTTGATGCCGATTTCGATATGAAGGACTTGGGTATGATGCACTAATTTCTAGGCATGGAGGTGTGGTAGAATATAGATGGAATCTCCCTGGGACAAGGGAAGTATGCAATAGATATCCTGAAGAGGTTTGGGATGATGGGCCATAAGGCCATGACCACACCTATGGCATCAAACCTGAAGCTATTGAGTGATGCTTCATCAGAGTCGGTTTCTACTACGATGTATCATCAGATAATTGGGTCCTTAATGTACCTAACGAATATGAGACCAGAGATTTGCTTTGTTGTGAACACATTGAGCCAGTTCCTGATGGATCTGAGACATGTTGACTTGATTTCTACAAAGCATATTCTGAGGTACATGAAAGGTAGAGTTGATTATGGGCTCAAGTATGAGGCAGATCAGAATATTAACCTAGAAGGTTATGTTGATTCAGATTGGGCAAGCAGTTCCATCGATAGGAAGAGCACTTCAGGTTGCTACTTCAGTATGAGATCAGGTGTGATATCTGGGTTTAGCAAGAAGCAGTCTTGCATGGACCCTAGTACAATCGAAGCAGAGTATGTCATATCTTCTTCAGCTAGTTGTGAGGTAGTGTGGCTGAGGAAGCTACTATCTGATTTATTTGATCTCCAGTTGGATGCTACTTGTATATATTGCAATAGCCAGAGTTGTGTGATGTTTTCAGAGAACCCAGTTTTCCATGACAAGTCGAAGCATATCAAGATCAAATATCACTATATCATGGATATGGTGCAGAGAGGAGCAGTGAACCTCCAATATGTTGCGACAAACAAGTAGATAGCTGATGTGTTGAACAAGCCATTAGCGAGGGTGAAGTTTGAGTACTTCAAGGAGAATCTTAGTGTTCTCCAAATTGAGTTTCCTTCTAAGAGGAAGTGATGAGTCTGTGAGCCCTTTTGAAATTGTGGCAGGAAAGTCCTCCCATGGTCAGATGTAAGTATGGAGCCTTTTTGATTGGGTCATATGTAAGTGTAGAGCCTTTCTGATTGGGTCAAATGTAGGTGTGAAGCCCTTCTGAAATGGTGGTAGGTAGGTCCTCCCATGGTTAGATGTAAGTACATATCCTTTCTTACTAGGTCAGATGTAAGTGCATATCCCTTCTGACATGCTGGTAGGCGGGTCCTCTGATGGTCAGATGTAAGTGCACAACCTTTTTTATTAGGTCAGATGTAAGTGCACAACCTTTTTTATTAGGTCAGATGTAAGTGCAGAGCCCTTCTGACATGGTGGTAGGCGGGTCCTCCCATTGTCAGACGTTAGTGCAGAGCCCTTATGACATGGTGGTAGGTGCATCCTCTGATGGTCAGATATAAGTGTAGATCCTTTCCTTGGATGAGAGATGGTGTGTTCTATCATGCTAGTGGATGTAAGTGCATAGCCTTTCTCTAGATGGTAGATGGTGTGTACTACTATTCGAGTGGATGTAATTTCTAGGCATTTCCTTCGATAGTAGATGGTGTGTCCTACTATGCCAGAGGACGTAAGTGTTGGGACTTTGTAACTGAGCCAGATGTAAGTGTTGAGCCTTTTTTACTGGGTCAGATATAAGTGATGTCCCTTTCTCTGGATAGTAGATTGTGTGTCCTACTATGCCACCAGATATAAGTGATGTGCCTTTCCTTGGATGATAGATGGTGTGTCCTATCATGCCAATGGATGTAAGTGCTGGTCCTTTCCTCAGATGGTACATGGTGTGTCCTACCATGCCAATGAATGCGATTTATTGGTGTTCCTTCCTGACATGGATGTTGGATGTGTTCCTCCCATGGTCAGATGTAAGTCTTGGCTAGGCCTTTCTGACACGGATGTTGGATGTGTTCTTCCCATGGTCAGATATAAGTGCTAAAGAAGATAAAGACCTACATGGACGCTAGGCCTACAACCAGCATGAAAAAGGGTTGGATCTGTAGAACTTCCTAGGAGGAGAAGAATTGAGAGATAACACAAGTTGATTGAGATAGAGGAAGTAGTGATGATGATGATGATCCAATGATGATCCTATGCTAATCTAGATTTGATGATGATCTAGGGATCATATAGTTTTGATGATGATCCAGTTTTGATGATGACCCAGTGATGATCCAAAGAATAAAACTTGTGATGATGTATTGTGTCAAAGAAATACCTTCTTAGTTAAGAGGGAGTGTTGATGTATTTGTAACTTCAGAATGTATTCACCTGTATATTTTATATATTGTATTTCATTGATCCTCGATGTTCCTATGGGGAGAATCATTAATGTAAACAAGTCATCTAAATTCATAGAGGTTAACCCTCCTAGTTGATCAGGGGTCAAAGTTCCCATATTTTTGGGGCACTAGGATTATTAGACTCTCCTAGAGAAGTAGGCCCTGGTAAGTGATTTTCAAGTTGGCAACTAGTATCAATACAGAGTGAGACTCTTTATTTCAAAAACTCACTCACATGTCTATGGTGCATAGGTGAGAGAAGTAGCTCGCTCAAGTCAGAGGGAGAACAGCTGTTGGAGATCATATTTTTTCTTTGGGTTTTACTGCTGCTATTGGTGCTCATTCTATCTCTGAGGAAGTTGCGTAGTTTTCTCATTTATGTTTTTCCCAAGGAAAATATTTGTGTCAATTATCTCTTATGATTTATTGTTGTGCATGTTATTCCACCAGAAAAGATCCTATGATCATAGTGCTTAAATGATAAAAAAATAACAATGAAGAGGTATGTCTGTAAGTAAACAGTCACGATCCAAAATCAAAGAACAAAACTATGGAGATATGCGTTGGTAGTTAATATATAAAAGGTATTTATTGAATGAAGGTGTAAAGAATAAAGCTTCTCTGATAGTAGTGTGATAGAGTCCAAAGTGAATAGTTTTTTAGCTATTCTAAAAGACCGATAACATCAATATAGGGTGGCAGGGTGGTGCTAGGGAAGGCCATAGGTCTACAGGGGTTCGTAGCCTCCTTCCAGTTGTGGCTGGAGAATAGGGTGTCATAGTATCCTTGTCTATTGAAGCAGGCATAAAACCATAGGGGTGTTGCAGCATCGTAGTCTATAGTTGCAGGAAATATAGAGGGTGTATCTACATCCTTTCTGTGTTAGCAGATAAACAATTTTGTAAATTCATCTTATTAATGATTTTGTGTTAGTGGTTTTCTCTTATTAGGTTTCCATGATAAAATATGTTTCTTGATTGTTTATTTTGTGTATTTAAAGTAAAAACTGACAATACTTATTCACCCCCCATCTCATTATTTTGGGATAAAACAACAGGTTTACCCACTTGCACGCTAGTTGCAGTACTAGCACTATCAGTATTGACAACTCTCTCAGGAGACGAGGATCTAGACCTTACCTATGGAGATACACCTAGTGTGATGTAGCTGTGTACTAATATTGGTCTCTCTGCAAATTCTTTGGATTCTTCTGCTCCTTCAGAAATCGGGCTATAGTCTTCCTCTTCATCCCAATACCCTTCGTCTAGCTGCAACTCAACTTCGTACTCACTCACTTCAAATAGAATAGGATTGTGTATTCCTCCTACAGTCTTTCTTCTCTTTCCTGACCTGAATCTCCTTCCACTCCTTAGGAATCCAACTTCTAGTTCAGGCTCTGTACTTCCTGGAAACATTTCAACTCACCATTTCCCATTTTCTATACAGGTCATCCGCGAAATATCCCCTCCTCTGGATATGCGACTCAAATACATAACTGTAAGATATCCTTCTCATATATGAGCATCCTTATCCATGTACTTATAGATAACAAGTACCTTCATCAAGGTACTTGGAAAAAAATTGTTTTACCCTCACTATATGAGGTTATCGTCTCTACTGCAAAATCAGTAATATAGCCTTACAAAAAAATGTTGAACCAAAATAAAAAATCTCTAGAGATGGGGTTACTTACACTAGTTATCTCTCGAACCAACTGATCAGTCCACTCGTCTACTTCTCTTCTTTGGAAATTTGTCTGCTGAGTCACCAACCTTGACAACCACTGATGCAGCACAATAGGAAACTCTGCAAAGAATATCTTGTGAATATAAGAGTATATGTATCGGTCTGACCAATTTTATGTGCTTAACTGTGACCTCACACTTTCTTCTTGTGAAAATGCCAATGTTTTAGACTCCAACTAATCCTCTATTTCCTTCTTTGTCGGAAGCCACAACATCTCCCTCGTCTCAAATGATTAAGGGTCCCGACAAAGGAAACATTTGTTTTCCTAAATTTCCTCACTCACGTGACCCAGGTTCAACAACAACACAAAACCAAGAAAACACACAAAGACATCATCCCAACGAAGAAAGCTTAGTCGACAACACCTGCAAGGTAGGCGCAATGTCACCCGAGATATCTTAATGTGTAACTATCAGAAGCATGTTTCCGCAGTTATAGAGGGATAACAATTCCTTAGCATGTGGCCAAGGCACTCGATAGAGATGGAAGGATGGAGTCTTTCACCACCCGATAGAGGCACAATAGTGCGCCACAACCAACGTGCGACACAACCTTGTCCTTGAAAACTTAACAGCTGGTGCAATAGTGCGATGCAACTGATTCCTTTATAGTAAATGACTACAATGTGGCTTACATCATGAATTAATAATTTTTAAACATATTAATACACAATTCTCGACAATGCCTAGATATCCATTCATTCACTGCTTATCAGTATTGCGACATTCATTCAAACAATAACCATAAATAATGCGAGAAAATTGAACATTCAACAAATGATTTAATCATTCATTAACATAGAAAATAACATCAAAACCCATCTAGGAAAACCACCAAGGTGCTCTTCATCTGTCATGAGACATATATGTAGCACCTTTTAGTATGCGACTTACAGACTGTTCTAATATATGTCTTTTTAGCTTAGACTCTTCTTTCTCTCATGCTCTCTATTTATTAGTCTATCTACCCATACCGATCCAAATACATCATGGATTGACTCTTCTACTTTACTATCTGCGCACTCAGCTACAGATCAACTCCTACAAAATGTTCTGCGTACTTAGTTGCAAATCCGTGGCTCAACGGCCTTATACTAGCATACTTCTCTCTAAGTCAGCAATCAACTACTACAACCCTTCTGAAGCTAACTTGAAACTATTTCTTGAAGCTAACCCTTATACAGGGTGAGTTCCTCCTACTTATAGTGTTTACAAGACCACGGAGGGTTGTTGTAATGGATAATTCACCTAATAACCTAGAGGCTAGGTCTGGGGGTTACCAACATACTATGACCTTGCAGACAATTTGATTATAAAAGCACAAATAAGAAATAGGGAAGTAGTAGGAACTTACTTGTAATAAACGAAGGTTGATCCAAGCTAACTCCTTCCTCTTTGCTTCACTCCTACAATCTCCAGGATAATTCCTCCTTCAACCTGTTAACAAAGGTTCTTCCAATATACAGTATGATTCATATATAAAGATGCAGGTTAGGAAAATCACATATTATAATGAAATATAAACATTTACCAAGCTACAACACATGAAACACAATATGGAAGAAGTAATCTGCTTTATTAACAATAATAGAGGGAGTTTAGGTTACAACCCAATGTCTGAACAAGGGACTCCTCTGTCACCAAAGGACTCTGAGTTTCTCTGCTCCAAAGGTTCTGTATAAAATCCACCAGCATAACTTTGCTCTCCAAGTATGAATCTCTAAAACCCTTCCCAAGGCCTCTATTTATCTGAAGGAAATGAGGTAGTTCTCGAAGGTTAGGGAGGTTATAGCAGTTAATGGGATTAAGGAAAATGAACAACTAATCTCCCATTAACTCATATTTTTAAAAACTAATTTTGAGGAAGATATGCGCGGGTATGTAGTAAAGCAACCCGCGCATCATGCGCGACTCTGTACAAGAGCAACCCACGCATAGATGTATGTGCGACCTGCTGAACATAACACTCATGCATATGCGTGATATGTCAATAGGGATAGTCACGCATGCACTCAAAATCTCAAAATAGCAAAGTAACCAGCTGGGCTTATAGGTAATGTATTTCATCATCAACCAAGGTATAATGAAAATAGGCAAACCTCAATCCATAAGTGTCCTTTTGTGTGCCAACCTGAGGGATGTCAGCACTCGGACGGAGAGGTGCCAATCAGCTGTATAACAGATGCCCCCTAATGTGTGAGGTCAGAGGGGAACGATGGCCGAAATACATTATAATATTAACTCTGGAGAAACTCAGAAGTCCAATGGAGCAGAAAGAGTACCTGAAACCAATACATAAGAATGTCATATACAAAGCTATATCTGAGGATGCTATGTTCAATTTACTGGAACACTAGCTCCTTTACAATATGAGAGTACATCATATAATACGGGTAAAACCACGTATGTACAACGGTGGATCAAAGCCACAATATAACAATGATGAGTATTCAAAGATCTGGAAGCTGGATATGGAAACGGAACATAGTCTTGCGCAACTTAGTTCATAAGTGAGGAACTAAGGTCTTCATACAATATCCCAAAGAACCAAGTACAATCCAAGCCATGTGAATAAGGGTAAGCTGAAGTCGAACATGGAAAGGATTCAACAGTTTGTCAACCAATAGATGATAATTGACAACTGAAGCAAAGGAGTTCACCAATGATGAAAGTGAATCCAGAGGTACTACCGTCAAACTCTAGGTCTTCATCATCAGGAAGTGCTGAAACTGAACCATACTGTGATAGGGAAGGCAATAGATCCTCCAACGGATCACAAGAGTGACTAGGAACTAGGCAAAAGAAGGTAGACACAAGGAAAAGGATAACATATATAACGGTGATTGGATCAGGCTATAAATCAGATAGTGAGAAGAATCCTTGAACAGTGAGCACGACACAGAGATGACCCAAGGCAGCGTATAACAGATAGATAGGACAACTAGACTTATCTGTAATGTAGGAGACATGATCAGATTCCCCATGTGTAAAGGACAAGAGGAAGAGCAAAGACTCAAAGTGGTAGCTGAACATAGATGTACACTGAAACATGGATATCGGAAGGCAAAAGAGTGCTATGTTTAAGGATGACATGCTGCCATTACTGAAAGCAATAGAAAACTTCTTCCTTTCCTTCCCTGTTAAGTTTTAACGAGTCCAGGAAAGCCAACTCGGTTCCCTCTTCATTTTTTAACAAGCTTGAAGAGACGGGAAAATAATGCTTGATACACTGATCCGTGGATTTAACGAGCCCGAACTAGTACATGCTCGGTTGGTGCTTTCATATTTAGAGAGTCTGAAAACGCCAAAGAAGACTCCAGGGGGGTCCTTTTTCGTCCAATTTAGTCTCTTAAGGCCGAAAAAGTATAAAACAAACCTGAAAAGAACTCTCTTAACTTCCGAAGAAGAAAAGGTGAACCTTTTTCGTACTTAGTCGGGGAGGTCCGAAAAAGGTTAAATTACCACCTACCCAATGCTCCTTCCATAACAGCATAAATAGCTTGAGTTTTACGAGTGTGAAGGAAAGCAATATCACTCAGAAATATCCATTTGGTTACGAGAAATGGGGCTTACAACAATAAAATCGTTGCTTTGTTATTTAGTGTTTAACGAGCATGACAAAGACATAAAGTACACTCGGAATATTTTTCATGTTTGGGTCCAGAGCACGAAAAAGAAAAAGTAAGCTCAAACCGGGTGTTCCTTTTCCGTAAATTTAGTCCCTCAGGTCCGGAAAAGTGATAAACCTATACCTGAGAATACTCTTCTCAATTCCGAAGAAAAGAGAGTGATCCTTTCTCGTACTATTCCGCATGGGCCGAGAAATTCGAATCCGTCAGTTGCAGGTAATTCTACACCCAGTGCTCTTTAATTTCATCCCAACAAAATTTAATTTTAGTGGTCTAGTTATTTTAATTCATCAATTGAAAAGATAGCAGAATGCATGCGCGGGTTGCCATGCATGAAAGTCGCGCATACGCGGTTGATGCGCGGGATGCTGCATAGAGAAGCCGCGCATGATGCGCGACCTGTCCCAATGGACAGTCACGCATACTGCGCTAAAGATAACTACTTTGAAACTAGTTCAAAATATTTAAAATATTTTGATGAATTACTGAATTAAAATACATGTTTTTGTCAGGACATCATGGTGCTGGAGTGGAGGGAACGAGAACATGAGCAAATGGACCAAGCGGCATTCCAAATTCCGCCCACCATTCAAGCTTTACGGAATAGTGGGTTGTATAAGTTCTTTTGTACATCACCAATGCGGGCCAATGTCCGTATACTGGAGTTCTTGGTAAACTACTGGGATCACGACCTTGGGATGTTTAACATTGAGGGTGAGACTTTGGAGATTACCACTCAGGATATCTACTTTATTACTGGATTATCACATCGGGGAGCCCCGGTGAACTTAGAGGGTACTAGCAGGAGTGGTGACCCTCTGAGTGTTCAGAATTATGTGGACGTATTCTGCAGACCAGGGACACAGAAAAAGGGCAGTAGCATACATATCGCAGACATACAGGACTTTACATTACATGTATTGACCAGCACTATGGTTATACTTTCAGGGACATCAGGACTACATCATGCTACCGGGACTCAGATGAGAGTAGTAGTAGATTGTTTCAGAGGCACCCTATATGACTGGTGCTCGGGAATTGCCCCTCTTATGAAGAGGCAATTATCCGATTGCAGGAGAGGGAGACGGAAGAACTTCGGGTATGCTAGCATATTGGTTGCATTCTTATTCGATAGGGTGCCAGCCATGAGCCCTACAATACCTTTAGAGATTAGACATCCACGTCATCCAAGGCTGAGCAGATGGGGTGACATCTTCCTCCGTCAAGGAGGAGGAGATGTAGTCCAGAGTATGTATGATGACGATTTCTACACATGGTGGGAACGTTAGGTGCCTGCATTAGAGAAGTTCCCATATGCCGGTTTAGATTTCCGAGGTGATCCAGATCTAGTCCTCCCTCCAGGAGGAGCATGGGGAGAGATGGGTAAGTCTTTTTAATTTTTATCATTATTAAATTTTTATAAATTTTTCAACGATATAAGATATATACATATGTACAAGTCTAATCCTAACTCATATGTCAAAATGCAGATATTGGACCGGTCCGCCCCGCAGGGCATCCGCGCACCTTTGTATGTCCTGTAGCAGGAGGAGATCCTGGGCTGATTCAGGTACTCGAGGCAAAGCTGACGAGGCTTACCGAGCGAGTACCCACCATACGCATAGAGCATCTCCCTGCAGCCATGCAGGAGTTTGTCGTAGGAGTGCCCCCAGCCTGGCTACATCTTTTCAGATGGGTAGCTCGAGCAGTAGTGGTCTACAGGGATGCGGTCGAGGCAGCTGCAGCCGAGGAGGCTAAGGAGGCCAGGGGACGCAGAGATCACGGGGACCAGCCAGGTCCTAGTGGTCACGGCGGACGGTCATAGTTTTTAGGGCATTTTGATGGACTACGATCCATATTTTTGTATATTTTGGATATTTTGGGATCTACGGATCAGACTTGACCTATCTATTGTATGAACAAATATTTACATGTATATATATATATATGGTGTTTGGTTGTCAGTATATTTACAAATGTTTTTTACGTGTTATGCTGTATAATTTTATTGAATGTGTGTGAGATGCCAGTCCAAAATATAGTTAGCATATGCATCAGATACTGAATTTTGGCTCCTTGGAATGTGATTAAAAGTAATAACTTCAAAATGCCTTTCCAATGAACGAATTCTCATAAACTGACATAACAATGTAGAGTTTCGTACCTGGTAAGCTCGATTGAGCTGGGAAACAACCAATTGGGAATCCAAACGGACCTCAAGTTGGGTAATACCACGTGACAACGCGTCCCATAAAAGCTCAATAACTGCCCTATATTCAGCAACATTATTAGAGGAAGGACCCAAGCAAGCGCCTCCCGCGGCAACAAGCTGTCCTGTGGGAGAATAGATAACCCATGCTGCCGAAGCCAGGTTACAAGTATGACGGCTAGCGCCATCAGCAAAACCTACATACATTTCGGAAGACATCTGCAACCACCAGCAGATCGTATAAAAAACAAGACTAACAACCTAATGTACATAAAATACATACACTAAAATACAAGAAAAAGTGCTAGGCCTAAGCATAGTACTTCTTCAGGTAGAGCCCATTTCTAGGCTCAGGCAGCTTATTCCCATCATAATCCATTAATTCATATGCGCCTTTACTCAAAAATTTAGACACGACATAGGGTCCCAACCACATGGCCTTGAATTTACCTGCCCCCAGGGGTTCTTTATCTTGGTCCCAGAGCAAGACAAGTTCCCCTTCAGAGAAAATCCTAGGCTTAACCGATTTATCATATTGAGCTTTAACCCTATTTTTGTGAGCCTGGTTCACGGTCAGCGCATCTCTACGCTGCTCATCAAGGTGTTCTAAGTGTAACAACCGTTCTTCAAGCTCATTCTTGTCAGGAAGCACATGAATAGCTATCTGTAAAGATGGGATTTCGCACTCAATCGGAGTAATA
>LPNX010174126.1:0-13434 GCA_001517045.1 Pseudotsuga menziesii | reverse complement strand
AGTATGAATCTCTAAAACCCTCCCCAAGGCCTCTATTTATCTGAAGGAAATGAGGCAGTTCTCGAAGGTTAGGGAGGTTATAGCAGTTAATGGGATTAAGGAAAATGAACAACTAATCTCCCATTAACTCGTATTTTTAAAAACTAATTTTGAGGAAGATATGCGCGGGTATGTAGTAAAGCAACCCGCTCATCATGCGCGACTCTGTACAAGAGAAACCCGAGCATAGATGTATGCGCGACCTACTGAACATAACACTCGCGCATATGCGCGATATGTCAATAGGGATAGTCGCGCATGCACTCAAAATCTCAAAATAGCAAAGTAACCAGCTGGGCTTATAGGTAATGTATTTCATCATCAACCAAGGTATAATGAAAATAGGCAAACCTCAATCCATAAGTGTCCTTTTGTGTGCCAACCTGAGGGATGTCAGCACTCGGATGGAGAGGTGCCAATCAGCTGTATAACAAGGGTTGAGTGAGTAAAACTCAGTTATTACATACACAAGTAGCTACAAAATATATTTTATCAACCTTTTAACCTTTAACTTTTAACTTTAGAACTTTTAACCTTTAAAGAATTTTTAAACCTATAATTTAAAACCCTAATTTTAAAACAATTTTAAATAAATTAAAAATTTTAAAAAAAATATTTTATTTATTAAATTTATTTTCCTTAACCTAGGATTAGTCGGCCAATTTAATTTTAAAACATCACCAACCTATATTTAAATCCGGAGCTGCAGCTTTACCAAGTGACTACTTGTCCTGATGATGGTTCCCGATTCAGAATCAAAACGTCGACTTAAAAATTTCTACTGTGGATTGTTCGGAAAAACCCTACAACAACTTATCTCACCGCAGAAATCTACAAACTGAAACATTAGAAATATTGAGCTTGTTGGAATTGAGGATGGAGGCCTCTATTTATATATCTTCTTGGAGACAAAATTGAGCTTGAATGAAAAACCACATTAGTGTGAATATGATAACTCAAAGTATGTTGAATAACTCTTCAATTATATGAATTGGTTCCACTTGTATGGGGGTGATTTGACCAAAAATATTATTGAAGGGTTTGTCTCATTGGATGGGCCATGGACTTTTCCAAAATCCCATTTCTACAAATAGATGTTTCACATTAAAACCAACCATGGGAAAGAATCCAAATAAACCCTCCACGTTTTTTTTTCTTCATATAGAGCCATTGATAAATGCATATTATTAGGTAATGGTATTTGTGAAAATCCCATTGATGCAGACTACATGTTCTAGGTTACATCCATGGACAAGAATCCAAACAAACCCTCCACATTCTTTTTTATAGAGACATTTATAAATGTGGTTTAGTGGACATTTAACTAACGTTTGTTTGGAAATTGAGTGATGTGGGTTAAATATCAGTAGTATAACTCTAACACTGATTATCCAGAGAGTACTCAATGTTAGTTTGACAAATCATCCACGATATTTTTTCCTCAATGCAATTGTAGATGTCTCTTTTTGGATGTTCAATCGACATTTGGTTTACATTGTGAATGTGTCTTTTTAGATGTTTAATTTTTGTTAAGTGTACCTTGTAAACATCTATTTTTGATTGTTGAACCAACCTTAAGTGTACTTACAAATTGTCTCTTTTTGGACACTAAACCGACATTATAATATCCTAAATTTTTGACCTGACACTTATGGGAATAAGCCCCATTGCATATGGTGTTGCTTTGAGGTTTTATTTTATATATTGGGAATAAGGACCCACTGCACATGAGAATGATGATTTGTTTTGTATATTAGGCATAAGCCAATTGCATATGTTTTATGTATATGATTTCATGTGTTGGACGTGAAAACTGAAGCACATAATTGATGAGATAAGTTGTGTTCAGCGTGAGCTCTGATGCACATGAGTATTTGATGTTTGTGTTGAGAAAGGAGCTTTGGAGCACATGAGTATTTGATGTTTGTTTTGAGCAAGAGGCTCTCAAGCACATGAGTATTTTAATGTTTGTGTTGAGCGAGAGGCTTTGGAGAACATGAGTTATGAAACCTTTGTTTTGAGCATGAAGCTATGAAGCACATGAAAATATAAGAATTGGAAGTGTTGGGAATAATCCCTCGAGCATTCGAGGTTTATGTTCAACATAAGCTCTAGAAAATCATATCCTTAGCCATTGTATCCCTAGGTGTATCCAAAAAATACATCCTAGCATGAGTTTTGATTGAGGAGATCTGGAATTGCACTAAGTTAATTGTAACTCCTTGTTTCTTAGCGTCGAGTATGGGATCTGGATAAACACTAGGATTTACTAAAAAATTAATATGTTGAGTGAAAATGACTATGATAAAACATTGATCTTATCTTACTTATTTTTAAGTGCTTAAATGAAAATTCAAATTTTTGTATCTCATCAAGTACTGAAGAACTACCTTATTAGCTCTAAGCTACTTTCATGTTGGAACGAGCTCGAGGGGATCCAGATTCAAACTAGGAATGGTTTCGAGTCATGTTTGGGTGTAACGTGGTAGTTCCCAAATTATTAGGTTAGTTGAACATAGGTTAGAACTATCTATGTCCTTGTTAATGTTGTGTGCTTGAGTGTTCAGGGTTTCTAGCCATTAAAATAGCTTCAACTTGCATGCATGAGGTTTCTTTATCTTCCTTGTATTTAATATAGGTTTTCTTATTAAATGAAGGGATTAAATTCTGAAATGATAAATAGTATATGCCTACTATATCTAGGTTATTTTGTTTACATAAAATTAAAAAGTAGCTAGGCTTATTTTATTTTACATGTTCAAACAATCCCTAGATATAAGTATTTTGTTACAGGAGTATTTTTTATGTAAACATGATGGCCTAGTTAGGATAATATATATTATATTTCTTACTATTGATATTATACTGTCATATATTCTTTTATTAGTTTTCAAAACTATAGGATAGTATATGGTCTTTATTATTTCTTCATTACTCTCCCATCATTCATATTTTAAAATTTAGTCTTCTCTCATGTTGTAATTTTCTAGAATCTGAGTAGAACATCAAGTAGGGTTATATCATATTAAAATTAACTAATAAACTACCAACCAAAAGAACTAATCAAATACATAGAAACAAAACCCTATATTTAAAATCTAACTCCACAATTTCTACTACTAGAAGATTTCATTTGCCAGCATGCTTACTAATATTTATTGCTCTAGGAAAAGTGCACAAGGAAGAACCTGAAGTACAAGCATAAGAGGAAAAGAAGGCGCACGATGGGAGAAAAGTTGGTAAAGGATGGAAAGCAAGCATAGAGGATAAAAAAATATGATGCAGATAGGCGCGACAAAGGAAAAGGTGTACCTAAAAGAGGTAGGTAGAAGAGTTAACGTTGTACAGGTGTAGGTCAAGAAGGACGGCAGAAGTCAAAGTCAAAGAAATACTAAAGGAAAGTTATGTGGCTAGTTATGACCTATACAGGAAGACTGAAAGATGTTTCCACAGCTTGTTATGGATGTGACTAATGTAATACAGGACTTTTGCGGCTAGGTATGGGTGGTCATCAATGCAATACAATATATTTTGTAGCTACTTGTGTATGTAATAACTGAGTTTTACTCAGTAAACCCTCCATGGTATTGTAAACATTATAAGTAGGAGGAACTCGCCTTGTATAAGGGTTAGCTTCAAGAAATAGTTTCAAGTTAGCTTCAGAAGGGTTGTAGTAGTTGATTGCTGACTTAGAGAGAAGTATGCTAGTATAAGGCCGTTGAGCCGCAGATTTGCAACTGAGTGCGCAAATACTAAAGTAGAAGAGTTGATCCATGATGTATTTGGATCGGTATGGGTAGATAGACTAATAAATAGAGAGCATGAGAGAAAGAAGAGTCTAAGCTAAAAAGACATATATTAGAACAATCTGTAAGTCGCATACTACAAGGTGCTACATATATGTCTCATGACAGATGAAGAGCACCTTGGTGGTTTTTCCCAGATGGGTTTCCATGTTATTTTCTATGTTAATGAATGATTAAATCATTTGTTGAATGTTCAATTATCTCGCATTATTTATGGTTATTGTTTGAATGAATGTCGCAATAATGATAAGCAGTGAATGAATGAATATCTAGGCATTGTCGAGAATTGTGTATTAATATGTTTAAAAATTATTAAGTCATGATGTAAGCCACATTGCAGTCATTTACTTTAAAGGAATCAGTTGCATCGCACTATTGCACCAGCTGTTAAGTTTTCAAGGACAAGGTTGTGTCGCACGTTGGTTGTGGCGCATTGTTGTGCCTCTATCAGGTGGTGAAAGACTCCAACCTTCCATGTCTATCGAGTGCCTTGGCCACATGCTAAGGAACTGTTATCCCTCTACAACTGTGGAAACATGGTTCTAACAGTTACACATTAAGATATCTCGGGTGACACTGCGCCTACCTTGCAGGTGTTTCCGACTGAGCTTTATTCGTTGGGATGATGTCTTTGTGTGTTTTCTTGGTTTTGTGTTGTTTTTGAACCTGGGTCACGTGAGTGAGGAAAGTTAGGAAAAAAAATGTTTCCTTTGTCGGGACCCTTAATCATTTAAGAGGAGGGAGATGTTGTGGCTTCCGACAAAGAAGGAAATAGAGGATTAGTTGGAGTCTAAAACGTTGGCATTTTCACAAGAAGAAAGTGTGAGGTCATAGTTAAGCACATAAAATTGGTCAGACCAATACATATACTCTTATATTCACAAGATATTCTTTGCAGAGTTTCCTATTGTGTTGCATCAATGGTTGTCAAGGTTGGTGACTCAGCAGTCAAATTTCGAAAGAAGAGAAGCAGATGAGTGGAGTGATTAGTTGGTTCGAGAGATAACCAGTGTAAGTAACCCCATCTCTAGAGATTTTTTTATTTTGGTTCAACATTATTTTGTAAGGCTATATTACTGATTTTGCAGTAGAGACGATAACCTCATATAGTGAGGGTAAAACAGTTTTTTTCCAAGTACCTCAATGAAGGTACTTGTTATCTATAAGTACATGGATAAGGATGCTCGTATATGAGAATGATATCTTATAGTTGTGTAGTTGATTTTCATATCCAGAGGAGGGCATATGTCGCGGATGACCTGTATAGAAAATGGGAAATGGTGAGCTGAAATGTTTCCAGGAAGTACAGAACCTGAACTAGAAGCTGGATTCCTAAGGAGTGGAAGGAGATTCAGGTCAGGAAAGAGAAGAAAGACTGTAGGAGGAATACACAATCCTAGTCTGTTTGAAGTGAGTGAGTATGAAGTTGAGTTGCAGCTAGATGAAGGGTATTGGGATGAAGAAGAAGACTATAGCCCGATTTCTAAAGGAGAAGAAGAATCCAAAGAATTTGCAGAGACACCAAGATTAGTACACAGCTACATCACATTAGGTGTATCTCCATAGGTAAGGTCTAGATCCTCGTCTCCTAAGAGAGTTGTCAATACTGATAGTGCTAGTACTGCAACTAGCGTGCAAGAGGGTAAACCTGTTGTTTTATCCCAAAATAATGAGAAGGGGGGTGAATAAGTATTGTCAGTTTTTACTTTAGAATACACAAAATAAACAATCGAGAAACATATTTTATCGTGGAAACCTAACAAGAGAAACCCACTAACACAAAATCATTAATAAGATGAATTTACAAAATTGTTTATCTGCTGACACAGAAAGGATGTAGATACACCCTCTATTTTTCCTGCAACTACAGACTATGATGATGCAACACCCCTATGGTTTTATGCCTGCTTCAACAGACAAGGATTCTATGACACCCTATTCTCCAGCCATGACTGGAAGGAAGCTACGACCCCCTGTAGACCTATGGCCTTCCCCAGCACCACCTTGCCACCCTAGATTGATGTTATCGGTCTTTTAGAATAGCTGAAAAAATATTCACTTTGGACTCTATCACACTACTAATAGAGAAGCTTTATTCTTTACACATTCATTCAATAAATACCTTTTATATATTAGCTACCAATGCATATCTCCATAGTTTTGTTCTTTGATTTTGGATCATGATTGTTTACTTACAGACATACCTCTTCATTGTTATTTTTTTATCATTTAAGCACTATGATCATAGGATCTTTTTTGGTAGAATAACATGCACAACAATCAATCATAAGAGATAATTAACACAAATATTTTCCTTGGGGAAAACATAAAGGAGAAAACTCCACAACTTCCTCAGAGATAGAATGAGCACCAATAGCAGCAGTAAAACCCAAAGAAAAAATATGATCTCCAACAGTTGTTCTCTCTCTGACTTGAGTGAGCTACTTCTCTCTCACCTATGCACCATAAACGGGTGAGTGTGTGTTTGAAATAAAGAGTCTCACTCTGTATTGATACTAGTTTCCAACTTGAAAATCACCTACCAGGGCCTACTTCTCTAGGAGAGTCTAATAACCCTAGTTCTCCAAAACAATGGGAACTTTGACCCCTGATCAACTAGGAGGGTTAACCTCTATGAATTTACATGACTTGTTTACATTAATGATTCTCCCGATAGGAACATCGAGGATCAATGAAATACAATATATAAAATATACAGGTGAATACATTCTGAAGTTACAAATACATCAACACTCCCTCTTAACTAAGAAGGTATTTCCTTGACACAATACATCATCACAAGTTTTCTTCTCTCGATCATCACTGGGTCATCATCAAAACTGGATCATCATCGAAATTGGATCATCACTAGATCATCATCAAAACTGGATCATCATCAAATCTATATCATCACTGGATCATCATCATCAAAGCTGGATCATCATTGGATCATCATCATCATCACTGCTTCCTCTATCTCGATCAACTTGTGTTATCTCTCAATTCTTCTCGTCCTAGGAAGTTCTACAGAGCTAGCCCTTTTTCATGTTGGCTGTAGGCCTAGCCTCCATGAAGGTCTTCATCTTCTTCAGCACTTATATCTGACCATTGGAAGAACACATCCAACATCCATGTCAGAAAGGCCTAGCCAACACTTACATCTGACCATGGGAGGAACACATCCAACATCCATGTCAAGAAGGAACACCAAGAACTCACATTCATTGGCATGGTAGGACACACCATCTACCATCTAAGGAAAGGACCAGCACTTACATTGATTGGCATGATAGGACACACCATCTATCATCCAAGGAAAGGCACATCACTTATATCTGCTGGCATAGTAGGACACACAATCTACTATCCAGAGAAAGGAACATCACTTATATCTAACCCAGTAAAAAAGGCTCAACACTTACATCTGGCCCAGTTAGAAAGTCCCAACACTTACATCCTCTGGCATAGTAAGACACACCATCTATTATCCAAGGAAACGCCTAGAAATTACATCCACTCAAATCGTAGTACACACCATCTACCATCTAGAGAAAGGCTATGCACTTACATCCACTAGCATGATAGAACACACCATCTCTCATCCAAGGAAAGGATCTGCACTTATATCTGACCATGAGAGGATGCACCTACCACCATGTTAGAAGGGCTCTGCACTAACGTCTGACCATGGGAGGACCTGCCTACCACCATGTTAGAAGAGATCTGCACTTATATCTGACCATCAGAGGACCCGCCTACCACCATGTCAGAAGGGATATGCACTTACATCTGACCTAGTAAGAAAGGATCTGTACTTACATCTGACCATGGGAGGACCTACCTACCACCATTTCAGAAGGGCTTCACACTTACATCTGACCCAATCAGAAAGGATCTGCACTTACATCTGACCTAATCAGAAAGGCTCCACACTTACATTTGACCATGGGAGGACCTACCTGCCACCATGTCAAAAGGGCTCATGGAATCATCACTTCCTCTTAGAAGGAAACTCGATTTGGAGAACACTAAGATTCTCCTTGAAGTACTCAAAATTCACCCTCGCTAATGGCTTGTTCAACACATCAGCTATCTACTTATCTGTCGCAACATATTGGAGGTTCATTGATCCTTTTTGCACCATATCCATGATATAGTGATATTTGATCTTGATATGCTTTGACTTGTCATGGAACACTGGGTTCTCTGAAAACTTCACACAACTCTGGATATTGCAATATATACAAGTAGCATCCAACTGGAGATCAAATAAATAAGATAGCAGCTTCCTCAGCCACACTGCCTCACAACTAGCCGAAGAAGCTACAACATACTCTACTTCGATTGTACTAGGTGCCATGCAATACTGCTTCTTGCTAAACCCAGAGATCACACTTGATCTCATACTGAAGTAGCAACCTGAAGTGCTCTTCCTATCGATGGCACTGCTTGCCCAATCTGAATCAACATAACCTTCTAGGTTAATCTTCTGATCTCCCTCATACTTGAGCCCATAATCAACTCTACCTTTCATGTACCTCAGAATATGCTTTGTAGCAATCAATTCAACATGTCTCAGATCCATCAAGAACTGGCTCAATGTGTTCACAACAAAGCAAATCTCTAGTGTCATATTCGTCAGGTACATTAAGGACCCAATTATCTGAAGATACATCGTAGTAGAAACCGACTCTAATGAAGCATCACTCAATAGCTTCAGGTTTTATGCCATAGGTGTGGTCATGGACTGACGGTCCATCATCCCGAACCTCTTCAGGATCTCTATTGCATACTTTCCTTGTCCCAGGGATATTCCATCTATATTCTGCCACACCTTCATGCCTAGAAATTAGTGCATCATACCCAAGTCCTTCATATTGAAATCGGCATCAAGCTTCCTCTTTGTATCAGCAATCAACCCATTTACACCTGTTACAAATAGATCATCTACATACATTAGGAGTATCACTAGGTTCCCTTCTTCAACCTTGTAGTAAAGGTTGGAATCTGCTTTACTCTTGGTAAATCCCAAACTAGATAGGAAGCTGTCAATTCTGTCATACCATGTCCCAGGTTCCTGTTTCAAACTGTACAGGGATTTCTTCAATTTACACACATGAGTCTCCTTGTCATGTGTCTCAAAACTAAGTGGCTGCTCCACATACACATCCTCTTCCACTACACCATTCAAGAAAGAAGTCTTGACAGCTATCTGGTGTATCTTCAATTTCATTACTGCATCCAGAGCAAGTAATGATCTGATGGAAGTGTATCTGGCTACAGGTGCAAACATTTCTTCATAATCTATTCCTTCTTTCTATAAGAAGCCACGAGCCACACATATTGCTTTATATTTCTCTATGCTTCCATATGCAGGATGCTTGATCTTGTAGATCCACTTGGAAGTCACAACAGACTTCCTCTTTGTTCTAGGGACAACATCCCAGACATCATTCTTCATGATTGACTTGTACTCCTTGATCATAGCATCCTTCCATTCATTCTTCTCTACCGCTTCTTCATAGTCAGAAGGTTCTTTATCAATGATGTCACATAATAAGGCTACATAACCAGAGCACGACCTAGTTCTTTTCCTCTCTCTATGCATTTCTTCTAGAGCCCCATATCTTTCTGCACCTTAGATAGCCTCTTGTACCCATGCAGGTTTCCTCTTGTGAGGATTCTTCACTTGGGGTGGATCTATAGGTTCCTGGGTTCTTCTATTTCTCAATATTCATCTTTATTTTCATCGTTCATAGTTGTATCTTCAATTATAGGTACTTATGTTTATTCAGAGTCTTCAACTGGTCTCTTTCTAGATTTTTTTTAAGCTGAGTCTTCATCAAATGTTACGTCTATAATAATGTCAATCTTATTGAATCTTGGGAAGTATATTCTGTAAGCCTTCGAGATTTCACTATATCCCACAAATATACCCTTCTTTCTAGAAGGATCTAAATTTGTCCTCTTTTCTTTTGGAATGTGTATGTACACTAGACATCCAAATATTCTGAGATGGACGACTTCTAGTTTCTTGCTGGAAAAAACTTCTTTAGCTATCTTGTTCTCAAGTACTCTATGTGTAGTACGGTTTTGTACATACACAGCTGTCCTGGTAACTTCTGCCCATAGATGCATGGAAAGATATTGATAATGAAGCATTTACCTTACAACTTCCATGATTGTTCTATTCTTCCTTTCTGCAAACCCATTCTATTGTGGATTATATGGAGTGGTCAACTCCCTCTTAATCCCTAAATCTTTGCATAACTCTTTGAATTCATTTGATGTGAATTCTCCACCGTTGTCTAATTGAAAGATATTGATTTTGTTTTCTATGTGGTTCTCGATCAAGGATTTGATTTCTTTGAAATTGTTGAATACTTCATCTTTGTTCTTCAAGAAGTATATCCATGTATTCCTAGAAAAATCATCAATGAAAGAAACATAGTATACATACCCATTGAATGAACTGGATGACATTAGACCGCATACATTAGAGTGGATGATTTCCAAGATTCCTTTTGCCTTGCTCTCACTACTTGGAAATTTATTCTTTGTGTTCTTTCCTTTTGTACATCCTTTGCAAAAACCATCATGTTTTGTCTGTATTTTTGGAAGACCTTCAACAAATTTGCTTGCAAGTGGTAGTGCTCTATAGTGCACATGTGCAAGTCTTCTACTCCAAAGTTGATTTGGCTCTCCTGAGCCATGGACCAAAGCTTGTTATGGTTGGCCCTTCAATTTGTATAGTCCTCCCTCTTGCTCCCCAATCACTACTGCATCATCTATAGTATTTCCATTTTTCAACATAAGGACTTAGCCATCTACAAATGCAACCCTTATGCATTTTGCATCCAATGCAGATATGTAGAGGAGATTCTTCTTTAGTCCTGGTACAAACAAGACATCCTTCATCTTCATAGACTTTTCAGAGTCTATTTTATAAAAGTATTCACCACTACCTTTTATTGGAAACTGGTAGTCATCCCCAAGTTTCTCCTTGTGAGGTGACTCATGTTCAGATAGTTTCACAATGGATTCTTTGAATATCTTCATATTTTTGAAATCCCCACTATCTATAAGCCAATCATTTCTTCCATGTGTGATAGTTCCCGTGAGATCGGAAGTCAAAACATATAATTCATCACTTGAAGAATCATCACTTTCTTGTTTGATTTTATTTATGGAAGGTTCATCATCCTCTGCAGCATGAGCATGATGTCTTCTCTTGTTTCCCTTCTTCTTGTGAGATCCATTTTTGTTTCTAGGACAATATCGGGCATAGTGTCCTCTCTCATCACAAGTAAAGCATCTCAATTTAGATAAATCTCTATTAGTTAATCTTGGTTCATCTTTCTGGTGATTCTTTAACTCATTCCTCGAAGTCATCTTCTGATTTATGTTCTTTCCTTCAAAAATATTGGTCAAGGATTCAAACATCTCTTTAGGTGTCTTTAGGGAGGAAACCTTTGGTATGCATCAGCAATAATCATCTCGGCCATGATCAAGTTCTTCTTGTGTAAGGCCTTAGCTTCATCTCCCTCTGGAACTAGAACCTCTCCACTGATGTCGGAGTCCAATTCATTTTCTTCAAGAATTAGGGAGATCCTATACTTCAATGCTTAGAAGTTATCAACTCCCTCAAGCTTTTCATCAAGCTTGGTGTGATGAGACATGTTAACTGAGAACTGTTATACTTTTTATCATTTAAGCAATATGATATAGGATCTTATCTGAGAGAATACCATGCATATCAATAATCATAAGAGACAAGAGACACAAATATTTTCCTCAGGGAAACCATAAAGGTGAAAACCCCGTAACTTCCTCAAAGATAGAATGAGCACCAGTGGTAGCATTAAAACCCAAACCCAAATATTATATTAATGAATCTCTCGATAGGAACATTGGGGTAAAATGAAATAAAAATTATTCTCTTGAAAGGAACATCAAGGTACAATATAATTTTTTCAAGTGAATACATTCCGAAGTTAAAAATACATCAACACTCCCTCTTAACTAGGAAGGTATTCTCTAGACACAATTCATCAGCACAAGTCTTCTTCTCTGGATCATCATCAAAGATGGATCATCACTAGATCATCATCAAGTATGGATCATCACTAGATCATCATCTACTCTGTATCATCGTCAAGTATAGATCATCTCTGGATCATCATCAAAGATGGATCATCACTAGATCATCATCAAGTATGGATCATCACTAGATCATCATCTACTCTGTATCATCGTCAAGTATAGATCATCTCTGGATCATCATCAAGTCTGGATAATCACTAGATCATCATTGGATCATCATCAAGTTAGGATCATCACTGTATCATCAAGGGATGCTTCCAATATCTCGATCAAATGGTTCTATCTCTCAATTCTACTTGTCACAAGAAGTTCTACAGAGCCAACCCTTTTTCATACTAGTTGTAGGCCTAGCCTCCATGTAGGTCTTAATCAACAGATCCAGCCCTTTTTCATGCTGGATGTACATCCTTTCCTTTGTGAGGAATTCCCCTACAGATCTAGTCCTTTTTCATACTGGATGCAGCACCTTGCCTCTTGCAAGGATTTCCCCTACAGAGCTAGTACTTTTTCATATTTGATGTAGAACCTTGCCTCTTGCAAGGATTTCCCCTACAGAACTAGTCCTTTTTCATACTAGATGTAGCACCTTGCCTCTTGCAAGGATTTCCCCTACAGAGCCATTCCTTTTTCATACTGGATATAGTACTTTGCCTCTTACAAGGATTTCTCCTACAGAGCCCATCCTTTTTCATACTGGATGTACCACCTTGCCTCTGTAAGGATTTCCACTATAATTCCATTCCTTTTTCATACTGGATTCAATACTCAACACTTATATCTGACAATGGGAGGAACCAATACTACAACCATGTCAGAAGGGCACAACACTTACATCTGACCATGGGAGGAACCAAATCCTACCACCATGTCATAAGGGAACAACACTTTCATCTGACCATGGGAGTAACCAATCCTACAACCATGTTAGAAGGGAACAACACTTAAATCTAGCCATGGGAGGAACCACCTACAAACATGTCAGAAGGGATCTGTACTTAGATCTGACCATGGGAGGATGCACCTACCACCATGTCAGAAGGGCTTTGCACTTACATATGACCATGGGAGGACCCTCCTACCACCATGTCAGAAGGGCTCCGCACTTACATCTGAACATGGGAGGACCCGCCTTCCACCATGTCAGAAAGGCTCACAGACTCATCACTTCCCCTTGGAGGGAACCTTGATCTAGAGAACACCAATATTCTCCCTAAAGTACTCAAACTTCATTCTGGCCATTTCTATCATAGAATCACATCAACGCTGATTATGTCCAAGGATAACCTGCGAGCTTCTCTAGGACTGATTACTAACATCCACTATGTCAGGACACAAAAGGACAAATAGGATTGAAGTGGCCAAAACACTATAGATGTGCATGACTATTGATACATGATCTCCAGACCTGTCTATTCTTCAAGCAATATCTCTCTCTCTCACACACACACATGCATATATATATATATATATATATATATATATATAT
>LPNX010174107.1:0-55802 GCA_001517045.1 Pseudotsuga menziesii | reverse complement strand
TTGCATGAACTGACGTAACAATGTAGGATTACGCACCTGGTAAGCTCGATTGAGCTGGGAAACAACCAACTGAGAATCCAAACGGACTTCCAGCTGGGTGATTCCTCGTGACAAGGCATCCCATAGAAGCTCAATAACAGCTCTATACTCAGCAACATTATTGGAAGCAGGACCAAAAAAAGCGCCACCTGCGGCAACAAGCTGTCCTGATGGGGAATAAATAACCCATGCTGCCGAAGCCAGGTTACAAGTGTGACGGCTGGCGCCATCAGCAAAACCTACATACATCTCGGAAGACATCTGCAACAACCAACATATAGTATAAAAAACGAAACTGACAACCTAATGTACATAAAAATACATACATTAATATACAAGAAAAAGTGCTAAGCCTAGGCATAGTACTTCTTCAAGTAGAGCCCATTTCTAGGCTCAGGCAGCTTATTCCCATCATAATCCACTAATTCATATGCGCCTTTACTCAAAAATTTAGACACAACATAGGGTCCCAACCACATAGCCTTGAATTTTCCTGCCCCCAGGGGCTCTTTATCTTGATCCCAGAGCAAGACAAGTTCCCCCTCAGAGAAAACATGAGGTTTGACCATTTTATCATATTGAGATTTAACCCTATTCTTATGAGCCTGATTTGCAGTCAACGCATCTCTACGTTGCTCATCAAGGTGTTCTAAGTGAAGCAATCATTCTTCAAGCTCAGTTGTGTCAGGTAGCACATGAACAGCTATTTGCAAGGATGGGATTTCGCATTCAATCGGCGTAATAGCTTCCACCCCGTGAACGAGTTGGAAGGGGGAAAAACCCGTAGCAGTTTTGACATTGGTTCGATAAGCCCAAAGAGCAGGATATAACATGATGTGCCAATTTGAACGGGCTGTATCAATAGTACGTTTAAGTATAGTTTTCAAAGTTTTGTTTACAGCCTCGACCTGACCATTTGATTGCGGATAATAAGGATAAGAATGCTCTTGTCGGAATCCGAGCATGGTGGTCAGTTCTGTCATCATGTGATTTTGGAAATGACTGCCATGGTCAGTGACAATCATCTTGGGAATACCAAACCTAGCAATAATCTGATTAAACATGAAGTAAGCTGTCGTTTCCCCATTGTCTTTGAAAGTAGGCATTGCCTCTGCCCATTTTGTGAAATAGTCGACAGTGACAATGATGTATTTGTGCCCCCCAGCCGAGGCTGGGTTGCATGTCATATAATCGATCCCCCACTTCATGAAGGGGCCTACCGAGACAATAGGAAACAAGGGAGCAGGATGTGACCGCATTTTTCTGGTGTACAACTGACATGGATGACAGCGTTTTACAGCTTCCACACAGTCTTTAAAGATGGTGGGCCAGAAATACCCGGAATGTAATATCTTCTGGGCCGTTGCTAACCCAGATAAATGACCCCCACATGCTCTGCTATGGGAATCATTTAGGACAATCTCCACTTCCTCATGGGCAAGGCAACGGCGCAAGACAGAATCTACCCCTCTTCGATATAATGTATCTCTGATTATGAGGTAGTTTTTTGCATGAAGACGTAACTTGTGTCGGTCTTCCCTAGAGTAAGCGGTAGGATACTTCAAATTCTGGAGATATATGAGAATATCTCCGTACCAAGGATCAGAGGTTGCTATAAGGAATATGTGCTCATCTGGGAATGAGTCATCTTGAATCACTACATCTTCTTTCGTAGGGAATTCTGCTATGAGCTTCGCAAAAACTAAGGACTTTTTGGATCTAGTGGATTGGAACACCAGGTCAAACTCTTGGAGAATGACTATCCAATTATTGAATTTCCCCCCAACAATGCGTCGGGATAAAACATATTGGAAAGGGTTTACATCCGCCACTGCAGTAGTGGTCCTCAGTAAGATGTAGTGCCGTAACCTCTGTACAGCATACACAGCCGCTAAGGCTAACTTCTCGATGTGAGAGTACTTGAGCTCAGGCCCAACCAAAGCACGGCTAAGATAATAGACAACATGCTCAACGAGCTTGTCATCCTCCTGAACTAGCACTACCCCAATGGTAGACTCCGACGTGGCCAGATATAATATGAAATCCCTAGAGTAATCTGGCGGGCGCAATAAAGGAGCCGACAACAAAGCTTTCTTTAATGCCTCGAACGCGAGTTGTGCAGTTTCATCCCATACAAATGGGGTGTCCTGTTTAAGCAGGCACATGAAACCTTTTGTGATCTTGGCATAATTCACTATAAAACGTCGAAGGAAGTTGGACTTTCCTTGTAGACTCTGAAGTTGCCTAAGTGAACGAGGAGGAGGCATATTTACAATGGCCTCGACTTTTAACGGATCCACCTGTATGCCCCTACTAGAGACAATGAATCCAAGCAATCTACCTGATTCGACGCAGAAAACACACTTGTGGGGATTCAAGCGAATTTTATAGTACCTGCATCTCTCAAAAATCAACCTTAAATGGTCTAGATGCTGGATCCTCTTGCGAGAATGAGCAGGCAGATCATCCAGGTAAGGCTCAACAATGGCTTTTATATCGTGAAAAGAAAAGTTCATGGCTCGTTGAAAGGTTGCCCCTGCATTTTTCAATCCAAAGGGCATTTTTCTATACGCGAATGTACCCCAAGGGAAAATAAAAGCCGTTTTATGCTGGTCTTCCAGTTTGATTTGGATTTGATTGTAGCCGGAAAAACCATCCATAAATGAAAATACTTCACTACCCGCACATGCATCTATGATTTGATCAATAAACGGTGTAGGGTAGTTGTCCTTGGGATAGGATTTGTTAAGGTCTCGAAAGTCCATACAAACACGGATAGCCCCTTGCTTTTTATCAACGGGGACTGGGTTGGACACCCACTCAGTCAAAGCAACGGGATATATGAAGCCTGCTTTCAACAGCTTTTCTACCTCTGCGGTCACAGCCGCCACTTTACGTGGGTTCACGAGGCGTCATTTTTGCCGAACTGACTTAGCATCAAGATAGGTTGGGATCTCATGTTGAACAATAGATGGATCAATGCCCGACATCTCCTCATATGACCAGGCAAAGATATCGCAGAATTCCTTGAAAAGGGCAGTATAAATGGCAATCTCCTCCGGAGAGCAGTTTGCACCTATATAGATATTTTCCACGACATCTGGATTTACGGAGATGTTGATCGGTATAGTAGCGGAAATGTTTTCCATATTCCCCTCGGCAAACACTCCTTCCCTAGGTAAAGGATTGACGGGTGTATCAACATCATCCGATAGTCTCACATGGAACTCTTGATTTTCTATCTTGCTTAGCTCTAGAAGGAAATAAGATCGGTGATGAAGATCTTCACATATCTTATCACGTGAACACATAGCTTCCAAAATAGCTTCATCTGAAGGAAAAACAGTGTCTAATCAATCTATGGAATGTAAAGAGTTTTCTGCCCATGCAGGCATATAAACTTCTTCCAGATCATCCGAGACTGTAAGAGGATCTGGAATGGGATCTACAGTGGTTTGGGTAATAGCTTGATATGCCACTTCCACTACAGATAAGGGCACTTCTGGTTCCTGAGGGGTTGGGAGGACCCAAGGATCAGTCCTATCGACCACCGAATTAATGGACTCCGCTACAGTAGTAGAACCGAGATAAAGGACTGGATCTGGAATATTGAATGTGCCCATCAATGATGCGTACAGTCCAGCCCCCAAGCTCTGTGCAGCAGATTTGGCCTAATCAACCAATGGCACAGTGGAATCTTTAGACTCTAAGCGGCCTTTACGAGTAAAATCAAGTTGGTCAACAGTGACCAGCTTTCCCTCATGTGGAAATACCACGACACGAAAGACAACAGATGCAACAGCAGGAATTGCATAAGTCCAATTCCTGCCCAGAAGCAAATTGTAGTCCAATGGAGCATCAATCACTTCGATTTCAACAGAGACTTCTTTGCCAACCAACTTAAGCTCGAAAGTCGGCAGGATACCATGTGGACGAAAAGACCTTCCATCAAAAGCAGTAAGTAAAGTGGTTGATGGGACCAGCTCTAGGGATTCAAGAGCTTTCCAACAAGCCAGGGACATAACACAAGTAGAGGCTCCCTCATCAATAACTACACGTCCAATGGTCTTACCACCATGGACAACATCTATCGATAGAGCTACATGGTAAGGGAGGCGAATTTTAAGATCAGAGAAATGAAACTTCGCTGTGAGACTCGAAGAGTCCATGCTACCTAGAGCTTCTAAGAGGGCATCCCGCTGAGCAGGACAGCTCTGTAGCACCTCCAAAGCTGACATTGCACACAGAGTCTGAGCCAAGTCTTCAACCACAGAGTAGTGAGCAGCGGCTCTGGAATTTGGGTTATGCAAAGTCTTCTTAAAGACACCTTTGGGTATCTTTGGCATTATTTCCGCAGGTTTCTCTATAGTGAGAGGGTTGGAAGTTTCAACTACAGCTTTTCCCTTCTCATCGGTCTCATTCTCATAGTTCTTGTTCCTGGTTTGTAACAAGGTTGAGGATCTAACCATGTTGATATAATTGGGGTCAGGTGTAGCTTGAGTGCCCCCTGCTACGGTAGAAACTGAAGCAGAATTCTGCCCTTGGGGAAATGGATCCTTCAGGACAGCCGGTGGTTGCGTTTGTAATAGCTTCTGAGCTTGTTTCATGAGGGGACAAAGGTGAGTGAGGTGGTCTCCTTGGCACAACTTACAAGGAAACTTGACTTTCTTCTTCTCTTTTTTTCCCCCATCAGCATTGTTTGCGGGCTTGGGCTTGTTTTGATTTTGGTTTCCCTCTCCCTTTTTTCCTTTCTTCTTCTTCCCACCGGGCTGCTGATTTCCCTTCGAAGAGGATTGTGCAAAAACATTTGCACTTTGGGAGGAGGGGGCAGCCTTTGCTGCCTCTGCCATAGGCTGTTTCATAGACAATTTGTGAAGTTGTTTTGTCAAAGACTCTACAGTGGGAGAGTTTACGGACCCGACCACACCATCGGCATGGGGTCCAGGATTAGGTTTCTCGGCCTCATGTGAAGGCCTCTATGCCTCAGGGATAATTTCATATAGAATCCCAGACTGTGAATAAATCAAGTCCAACTGCTGGGCCCTGAGTATGGCTTCTTCCTCACTAGTCACTCCTGATGTGGAGACATCCTTAGATATATAGGGCAATAAAGATTTAAGGAACCATTCTAATAGAAACTCAGGAGGGATGGTAGCTTTAATGAGGCTCTTTCGCCTCCTCCACTCTTGGATATGATCCGAGATGTGGGTTGCCTTGTTTTGTCTAAAGGTGGACAACAAGTCCGTTCCGAAATCGTAATGAACTGGAAGCTGAAAGTGGCTAAGGAAAGTGGTAGCCAAGTCCCAGAAGCTGCTAAAAGCAGCAGAAGGCAGCTCAATGTACCATTTTGCTGCAGTGCCTGTCAATGTCCTCTGGAAGAGCCTAAGTCTCACTGAATCTTCATTCAATGAGTTGGAAGAACACCAAAGATGGAAGGTGGTGGCATGTGCCCCAGGATATTCACCAGCCTTACCTTCGAACTTAGGGATGTCCAAGGTCAGTTTGGTGGGAACAGGTGGCCACAAGGGGTCATGCTTCACCGGATCGTTCATCAATTTTGATAAGTCTGGCAAGTTCAAAGTTGCCAGAAAAGGAAGCTTGGGCCTAACCGGTGTACTAGAAGTGCCAGCTTGGGTATTCGAGGGTCCAGCCCCTGGATGCCCATAGGTAAAGGTGGGGTTTCCCCCAGACACCGGTTGTGAAGTGGGTAGGTTGCTTTGGAACGGGTTCCATCCGTAAGCCACCGGATTTTGGGTAGGGGGTGCAGTGTAAGTGGTTCGGGCCATCCCCATAGAAGTTGGGGTCTGAAAGACTGGAGCAGGTATCCCTCCACTAAACAAAGAGAAGGGAGAGCTCGTGTATGGAACCGAAATAGGGGTTTGGTAGCTTTTCCCGTAAGAGGTGTTGCTACCAAACTGCACTCCTACATATGAAGGAGGTGGACCTACGTATGGATTGGATGGGGGTATGTTCCCCCCATTCCAAGGGAATCCTTGAACAAAGGCCGAGGATCCCACTGGACCACTGTGGGTAGTGTAAGGGAAGGAAGAAGGAATTGTAGGCATACTAGGAATCCCAGTAGCCATATCACCAGACATACTTCCAATGTTCGAGTAAACCGGTGGTTGGACCACCCGGCTTGTTGGAGTTAAGGGTGTGGAAGGTAAATTAGATCTAGGGGTACTAACCGGGGGAGGTAGTACCCCTTCAACCAGAAGGGTTGAGGTGAAAACAAATGAACTTTCTCCCTCAGAAGACATAGCTCTACCTACAGGTGCACCTAGCACTGGTGAACTAAAGGGCCTAACCTGCACGATCACTGGATCGTTCAAATTAGTCAAGGGGGTATTATAATTTCTTGCAAACTCATCAGCTTGCAATTCTTCTACCTCGACTGTATCAAAGTCAAAGCGGTTAGCTATTAATTCCAGTTCACCAAGAACCTCACTTACTCCTACTAGTTCAAAAGAACCACCTGTGCTTAGTCTCCGCCTTTGAGGTAAAGGTGGAGGTTCCAGTGGTGAGAGAGGAGGAAGGTTTCACAACCTTCTTGAACTTCTAACAAGTTGGTCCTCCAGAATTACGACTTTAAAAAATCACACCCTAAGGCCAACTAAACACAAGCAGATCCACAGAGCACACACTAAAAAAATCCTAAGTCTCAAGCAATCAAAGCAGGATATAAATATATGCTTTCCCGAAGAAAGCTGATGAACAGTTACTTGGCGTCCTTGAGGGGTTCTTAGGCACAAGCGGAGGAATCACCCAACCGCCCTCCTACACTTTCCACAAGGGTTACCTTCCAAGTCCGTTCAAGGTGAACCAGAAATAACCTTCCGGTTTACCTGGGTATGAGCCCTAAAAAGACAAGAGACTAAGGCTACCTTGACAATACCTACTGTCTGGGGGGACAGTCGCAAGCCGAACTTGTATGCATGGGCAGGGTAGCTGAGCCCGAAATTCTTCCTAGACAGAATCCCTATATGCGTAAAAGTCCTGGGTTACGTTTTGACAAGGATTCGGGGGGTTTTCCCCTCTGTCCAAGCCTCCACGCGGCCTAGTGCTTAACTCCCTTTTGAGAGGAGCTTCCCAGATACAGCGGTAGAACCAAGGATTTACCTAATGAATAGCCCACTACGTCTGAGTTTATAGTTTGTGGGAAGTTTACACTCCATATCCCACAAACCTAGCCTAAGCTAGTAGGTGGAAGGCCCTAAAAAATAAAAACTTACTAATAGACTTTAAATTTAAGCGTTAATTTTAAGGGTTGTTCTTTACTCAAAGGAAGTGGAAGTGATGGACTGTATGATGTTATGACTTAGCAGAAAATAAATGAAAGTAAAAGTGCATCTAAATCAAACTAACACTATGAAATAAACTTCTTTTCATTTTTTCAAATAAATATTGATGAACTATATGCAGCAAAAAGAGAAACTAAACCTATATGTTTTTATATTTTTCTAAGATAGTATTTCTTAAACTGAAACAAACACTACTCTAATGCAAAAATTACAATGCAAAAGATTAACTATGTTTTGTTTTTCACTTTAAAAAATGCTCAAAAAACTACTGTGCATGTATAAAATGCAATGCTTGAGTAAAACTTGACACTTATAGATTGTATAAAAACACAAACTAAAACTAACAGGCAAACATAACCTAAACCAACAAGAAAAGCAGGCTGGGACCTCTACTTGGGTGCAGACAATGACCAAAAGACCACTGCAGACTTTTAAATAGGCAAGTGCAAACCACAAACTGATAAACAGCAGACTGGACAAACAGAGTCTAAGACCCTGATCACTGATCTAGACTCAGGCACTCACCAACAACCCAAACAGGCCAGAAAGTTTCAAGATGCAGACAGTAAATAGAACAAGTAAAAAGAACCCAAGGGCTTCGGGAAGCACTAAGATGTGATCACCTGATACACTCAGACAACTCTGCAACACTCTTAAAGAAAGTCTCAGCATAAAACAGGACTTATAGCAGGCTAAAGAACAAGCAAAATTTAACACAAAAATCACAGTTTTCAGGAGTATGCGCGACTGTGTAGTAGTGCAGGTCGCGGATGATGCGCGACTGTTCTATAGAACAACCCGCATATGCAACTTAGTATGTGCGACTGTTTAGAAGGACAACCCGCGCATGGGCATGAAAACTTCTCAAAAACAGAGAAAGACCCAAGACTTTCAAATGCTACAGTAAGTAAGAAAACAGGACAAAAGATCACAAACAAAACTTCGAGCAATGACTGGTCAGGACAACAGAAAAAGACCTAAAGCAGACTAGGCTTCCCCAGTGGATTCGCCAGTTCTGTTGTAATGGATAATTCACCTAATAACCTAGGTCTAGGGGGTTACCAACATACTCATGACTTGCAGATAGTTTGACTTTAAAAGCATAGAATAGGAAATAGGAAAGTAGTCGGAACTTACTTGTAAAATACGAAGGTTGATCCAAGCTAGCTTCTCCCTCTCTGATCCACTTCCAAAGTCTCCAGGATAGTTCCTCCTTCACCTGCTAATAAAACAATCTTCCAGATACAAAGCAATTCATATATATAGATGCAGGTTAGGCAAATCATATATTATATTGAAATGTAAACATTTACCAATCCACAAGATATGAAACACATATGGAAGAAGTAATATCTTTATTAAAAATAATAGAAAGAGTTTAGGTTACAACCCAATGTCTGAACAAGGACTCCTCTGTCACCAAAGGACTCTGAGTTTCTCTGCTCCAAAGATTCTGTAGACAATCCACCAGCATAACTTTGCTCTCCAAGTATCTATATCCAACCCCCTCCCCAAGGCGTCTATTTATATGAATGAAATGAGGAAGTTCTCGAAGGTTAGGGAGGTTGCAGCAGTTAATGGGATTAAGATAAATGAGTAAACTAATCTCCCATTAACTCGTGTTTTTAAATATTAATTTTGAGGAAACCATGCGCGGGTCTGTAATAGAGAAACCCGCGCATGATACGCGACTCCATACAAATGCAACCCACGCATAAATGTATGCGCGACATGCTGAACATAAGACTGGCGCATGATGCGCGAGATGTCAATAGGGATAGTCGCGCATGCTACTCAAAATCTTCAAATTGCAAAGTAATCAACTAGGCATATAGACAATGTATTTCATCATCAACCAAGGTATAATGAAAACAGGCAACCTCAATCCATAGATGTCCTTTTGTGTGCCAACATGAGGGATATCAGCACTCGGACGGAGAGGTGCCATTCATGTGTATAACAACTTGACACTAGAAACATAATAGAAAAGGAATGGTGGGCATGTATATCAGGATTATAGACTAGGAGCTATTGTTATCACTTCACCTACTTGGTAGTTGGTATAAACATCAAGTTGCACACACTTTAGAACAAAAATAGGTCACATGTATGATACTTGCTACCTTGTTTAGAGCATGAGATATTTATGGACACCATCGGTAGCAAATATGATCAAGATGGCCTAGTCGAGTGAGTGCATTGTCAGGTGTTACTAGATTTTCTAGTGTGGCTAGATTGTTAGCTGTGTTATTTAAACTTTAAAATGTCTATTGAAGAACAATTTCAACGAGTTATCCTTTAGTTTATTCCCAATGTACTAACCTATTATTGATGAATAACATTCACATACATCCTATTATTCATAAGATACTTGAAAACATAAACATAATCCTACACCCTCAAGTGAGTTAACTATTAAAAATGTTTGCACAATTTCATTGGGTTCTATTTATTTTCTAATGAGAGTACTAATGTTTAGCCATTCGTTTGCCTAGGATACAAACACGATCTATGGAACATTGGAGGCACCAAGAACTAACATTGTCTTTAGACACTGCCAAATAGAATTCATAAAATAACATGCTCTCGAGTTGTTGCAATTTACTTTTAATGGTTTTTTTTATATTAGCGCACATTTAATTACATTGGTGGGTCAACTCTTGCAACTCTTGCATTGGTGGGTCAAATCTGCAAAATCCTCTACTATGAGACTATTGTTAGTTTTCCTATATATTCCTTTCCCATACACACTTATATGAGCCAACGACATCCAATTATGTTGCTCTGTTTGTTTTTCGCTCCACGACCGAAAGTCACAAAGTTTCCTTGAACCACATTTTGAGGCGAATTTCAACTCGACATAAGTCAGCAACTCGAGGTTGGATCGATGAACCGTCAACTTAGTTGGTCTCCTAGAATGCAACTACATATAGTGGGCCATCTCCACCGTGTTTTCATGGCCCTATGACTACATTGTGCATTGATTTAATAAAATAGGATTTTGCTCAGTTTCCTTGAATGCAACTCTTGCATTAGTGGGTCAACTCTGCAAAAAACTCGACTGTGCAACTACTGGTAGTGTTCCCATATTAGCATTTCCCATACACAGTTGTAGGATCCAATGACATGCAATTATGCTGCTCCTTTTGTTTTTTTTTCTCCAGGACTGAAATTCACCAAGCGTCCCTAAACCACATTTCGAGGCGACTGAGGTAGAATCGATGAATCGTCGGCTCCGTTGGTCTCTTGACATGCGACTACATATAGGGGGCCCTCTCCACCGTGTTTTCATGGCCCAGTGACTACATTGTGCATTGATATCATAAACTAGGGTTTTTCTCAATTTCCTTGAATGCAACTCTTGCATTGGTGGGTCAACTATTGCATTGGTGGTCAACTCTTGCATTGGTGAAACACATATGCTATCATATCTCTTTGATTTCCTTGTTAATATCATGGAAACCTCTAGGAAAGAGATTAAATTTCTGAAGTCTCATTAATTTTCCCTATTCCAAAATGTTTCTACATGGCATCATAGTTTTTTTTGTTCGGGATCACTCTATAGGTGAAAGAGGGATTTGGTATTCCAATTGTTGTGTACTTAGGTGAGGTGATTGAATTTGTTAATATTCTTGGGTGTGATACCCTAATTTTCTTGGGAGAAGCTCTTGGATCCTCAAAAATATTGTCTTCTTCATATTGTTGATTTTTTAACATGGATATGGCTATGGTGTCTTGCTTATATTTTAAGATTATGTCTAGACTTGGATGGTATGTGGACATTGGAGATTTAAGACATGTGACATATTATAGGCCATTATTCAGCATGTTTCAAGAGAAATATGGAGGTATGAGTGTAGATCTTGGTGATGATGCTTGTCACATACCCCAATTTTGTAAATAATGTTAATTGTTTTAATTATATTCCTGAGACATTATGTTAAATTTAATGCTAAGTAGGAACCGATGACTCAGCATAGTCAACAAAAGTGGAATATAATTCAGAATATTTCATTATTAATAAATAAATTGTGGAGACAACAGCATGGGAGAGATGTTAAAAAGAGGTTACTGGTCAAACTGGTGGATGGAACTAGGTGGAAGGCAAATGACAAGTGGCAGCATCCTCAAACACTTCCTAAGTTGCAGGTGGAAACTTCCCTATATTTGGGGTCATGATCCCCCAAGAAAGTGGGATTAGAGAAGGTGGCTCATTAAATGACAACTAACCCAAAAAGACCTAGGCAATCTTTTAAAAGTACCCAATGAAGAGAGCTGAGGGCTCAGATATTTTCTAGAGAGAATTCATTCAAGAGAATTTTATTCAGGAAATTCATTGAGGGAAAAGGGAAAAACAGTAAGGAAGGTGTTTTGAGAGGAATGCTGCAGTAACTTGATTTACTATAGCTTGTTAGCTGGGAGAACTTACTGATAAGTTCTGGATTAATACTGAGTTTGAAGACTGGTATCCGACTTTTTGCTGCACCTAGTTCCAGCCAGAGAGACCAGAGCAAGCTCAAGGGTCCTGAGGAGTCACTGTTTGAGCAATCTCCAGAAGTTGGTAGGGAGGAATGGCCTCCCATTGCTGTTGTTGTCCATAGCTGAAACAGGTTCTGTCACTTGACTGTCTATGTTTTATTTAATTGTGAATGGTAGAATGATATGATATGAAAGTTTTACTGGTTTAGTGAAGTTGATGTTATTATTTTATCGGTAATAGAATCTGTGGATGAAAACTAATGATCCATTGTGTTTTTCCACATCTGGGTTTACCAGACCGTACTCCAACGCAGGGGTAAAAATTATAAAAGATAGGGTGATGAGATTGTAGAATAGTAGACTGTTTCCTTACTTAACATCAGAAGACATTATTTGTTTTACTGTCAGCTGTTTATGCACATAGATAAAAACTATTTCCTCGTATTGTATTTCATTCTCAATAAAATCTATTAATTGTAAAGAACAGATAGAAAATCTTGCTAGTTGTAATAAAGAAAAAGATAGACCAAGTATACCTGCTGTTTTAAACCTTATAATTGTTTTTCTTCTAGTTTGAAAGAATCTAACTTCTATGCTCGAAAGACAACACTGATAATAGGAGTAATTAAATATTGCATAGATTCTACAGTTAAAACCTAGTTGTGTAAGTCTGCATGTATGGTTTTAAACGAAATATCTTTTGTATCAGGAATTGTATTAACCTGTAATGAAGACTGTCAAGTATTTTAGATACAGAGAGATAAATGGTTTTGTTTGCTAATAGTAGTAGGTTCAAGAAGAGAAAACAGTCTTTGATATTATAGTTACTTCTTTATTGCTATTTGAATAACAAAGAAAAGTATAGTAGCCCCCTAGAGTAGAGTTGAGCTAGAAAAGATATTGTACAGTTTACTTACTTACAATTTAAACCACTGCAAGTATATTTTTCAAATTGAAGAAAGAACGGCTAGAATCTTTACTTATTTTTACAGGTACTTAGTTCAGCAAGTTTAACTTTGGAAAGCAATATATCTCCTTTAATCAATTCTGTTTTATTTAGTTAAGTTTTAAACAAAACATACAATGCTAACTTATACTTTTAAGATGTTAACAATGTAGGACTTAGTCAGTCTCTTACTTTCTTTATATTGTAAGTTTAAACCAGACAATATGAGACATAGAGAATATGTCTACAAGGTATATAGCACAGTAAGTATAATAATACTGAGATAAAATACTAAGTTCATTTACGTTTATGAATAAACATAGAATAAGGGTATTGGTTTTATAATAATATTTACAATTCTCTTAAATAAAATAAACCAAGTAAAAGTAACAATAGAAGCCATAGTACTGATAAGTAAGACAACAGTCTGATAGTATATCCTTCTATTATATTAATTTTATTCTATTACATATGTTGCATGAACTAAGTCTACAGTTTATATACTAATTACAGAAGCAATAATATTATAATGGTATATTAAAAGTTATTAACATAAAATATAATTCTAATTTCTATACTAGAAGTATAAGAACTGTTAGTTACTTAAAATATTCCACAAGGAATAATAATCATTTTACTATATTCTTTTACTAAAATAAGATAATAGTATTGCTAGAATTATATAAAACAACTAAATATAGGAGTAATGAACAGGAACCCTAATGATATTGTAATAATTTTATTTTGGAATAAAAGTCAAGAATTTTAACGTGCTGTCCTTGTTTCGACAGAGTAACAAAATGCTCAACTTAATGAGCTTATACAAAATTTACTCAACCTAACTACAACCTCATTATTACAGAGGTAAATTATAAATTAAAGACAAACGTTGTAAACATTTTCATACTTACGAGTTTCAAATATATGGATAAGTGTACAAATTTTCATACTGTAACATAAACAAGAATCACAGAAATAAAAACAATATTTATAACTTATATCATGGGTTCTGGGTGAAAACCCTACAAAATTTATAATTACAGCAAGAATAAGAGTCGAGGTTTGTAAATCCTTTTCCAAGATAGACTCACGGCCTCATATATATTTATGCAATAAACTAAACAAAAAAAAAAATCGAATGGCTTTTTAAAGCCCTCGACCTTTGTAACTATTGGAGAGCATGGAATTATTTCCTCCTGTCTCTTTTACTTCATACAAAGCACTTAATACAAGAAAGGAAACTGTTTATACAATCGTAGCCGAAGCTGGAGCACCCTCGTATAGCGCAGGGGCTTCTTCAACTACTTTAAGTATCAAATAAATTAACTCAACAACCAGAAGTCGCTAGGGTTGCAGGCATGGACGTGCCAACCCTCAAAAGTCCCAAAGGAATCCCACAAAGAGAAAGTGCCATTGTTGAAACTGGCTTACCGGGAACATGTAGCTGCCGAAACTACCCTATACTAGAAGCCACGCAGAAGAGAGGGCCGTGACCTGTTTTCAACAAGATAACCACATTATTAAAATATGTATGCAGGAAATCTTTCTTATAAATAAAAATACAACCAGCAAAATAAAAGAAAAGGAATTGCGGTATTCCTTACCTGATCTTTTATGGAGGTTATCTATGTCAAGGGTTTGGGTACAAGATAGCATGACAAAGAAAAGCCTGCGAGGAGAACCATCAACGAATGACCAATAGCAACACATGAAATAGGACAAGCTACAAAAGGATAGGAGCTGGAGATTAACGCTACAGAGGAGAGGTGCTGAAAGGGTGCACCAGCACCATCGCCAAGCAACCGGAGTCGAAGGAGAAGGAAGGATTAGTGAGTTAGGGTTTGTCTCCGGTCCTTTTTAACAACGCAGTACATGGCTGTGGTAATGCCATGATAGCCAGTAAATTATTCCAACGCACAGTGGGTTTTGGTGTTTAGTTGAACTAACAACTCATTGGAAGAATGATTCCCAATTAGTCTTTTAATAAAAGGTTTTCCAAAGTCTTCGTGTGAGAACCTTCAACACTTTCACTGCATGCAATAATAATATATTCATTATTTGTCCGACTCTCAAACTTGTTAATCATTGAAATCATGTTAAACATTACGACGACTCCTTAACGAATAAGCTTGCTGGGTTGAAAGTATTATTGATTGAAAACTTAACCATTGTTTATCATAGCATCTTACATTGGAGGATGGTGTTGTTATTTAATAGTATATAAGAGCAAGAAGGGAAATAAGAGTTTACCTTGGCGCTAATCTTATATAAACCTTTTCTCTATTTTATAAAGTGCCTTAGTTCATAAAGGGAGTAAAGAGGATAATGGTATAAAAACCAAAGAATTATAATAATACAAGTTAGGTGATCAATTGGTCATAGTTATAGTTTTACTCTTGACCTTAAGATCATCCCTTGCATTTAAATAACAACTTTATCACTAGTGTAAAAATCATCTTTGGAACAAATAGTCTTTTGTCTAAATTCCAGCTCAAAGGTTGTGATAAGTATTATAGAGTCTTAAAATGATTTTTAAGCTTTGGTAAGCTAACTTCCTTTTACTTGATAGTATAGTTTAGAAGATCATAAAGGAGGGCGTTAAAGTGGAAGGCTATCGTATAGATCCTTTTTACTCACAAGTACTTAAGTGAATTGTTTACAGAGATTAAATAGTAACATGTAATACAAAGATTACAAAAAGAAAAGAGAGTAGTAGTTTTTATATAATAACGATGTTTACTTAAGGTAATATCCTCAATAATGAGTTAGGAATTGGTAAAGATAGGCCACACGTGCACAAGTATTACATAAAACCCCTTATCAGATTTCATTGGACTATGCAATGTATTTGCTTACAAATGAATTCATACTTAGATTTTATAACTCTATCTCTCTTACTCTAATTTAAAGAATCAGTAAGATACTTTTATGGTTTACAAATGTAATAGAAATGGAGAAGTTCCATAATCAACAAGAACATAAACTACTTCTTTTTGGAAGGACAGTTATTTAAATGTACCTCAATAAGCTTGAAAATAGTTTAAGCATTAATCTTCTTACTGGAGTTTTTCTTTTGCATTAAGCTTGTGTTTTATATACTTTAAAATTTTCGTCAAGCATCACCAAACCTCTAACCTGTAGTCTGTAAAAGCAAGAAATTATCTACATTAGCTCGAAAGCTAAGTAAGCCAGTTTGCATGACAATCTCACCTTGTGAGTGCAAAGAAAAAAAAACTAGTAAACTGAACGAAACTAATCTTTTATTAAATATTATCAACAGGTGATACAGATAATATTGTAGTAATATACAACTAATTAACTGATTAGTTAACTGCATTTATGTTAATATTATGTAAATTAAAAATTTTAATTTTTTCGGAAAATTTGGGGTTTTGACAATGCTAGTTATCATGTGTGATGAGATGGCTCCATTTCCTTCCAAATGCCTCAGGTGTTGTTCTTGATTTGAGTGATGTTCTATTTGTTCCTAGTTTGAATACGAATGTTTTGAGATAATTCCTTATATGATATATGTATAGTATAAAGATCCATTTGAAGGAAAATAGTGCACCATCAATGATTGTAGTTTGTTGAGAGAGGGTGGTCTGTATAGGTTTCTTGTTGATCAAGTGGCACTTGTACATTCCATTGAGAGGAAATATGGGCCATCTATTTTTTGTGGAAGAATATGTATTGAATGCATGGTGAGATTCCATGAAGATAGGTTTAGAACCTATAGAGGAACTATGGAATGTAGATTTATTCTAAGCTCGAAAATGATGAGAGTGTTTTTGACTATAGGGATAGGGTTGTTGGGATTTCTTAGGTAGAAGGAATTGACCTTGATGATACTCTTTCTTGAACATTCTCTTAGAAAGAGAGACTTGACCTGGCTATGGTTAGTGTGTTTATTATCAAAGGTTTTAAGGTGTGTGAGAAAGGTTATAATGTTAAGAAGTTGATGATATCCCTACATGGATTGTTGATTATACCATGATCTTGGTGTTTCATTAAGGATGGATTTATGAAGTTTTCCATCTTTGTGATTTTCATAGATACAATTCATTTGTATTGGTATTGTATGGAGATGTTATTATCTTTGTAGGATTTCCTGAACAACTTATGATGTGGTGTCTAGAGATTTTATCCTACGGTGTTGACTTGAGGGATGATGGATTTTAGAAAGTTGTTGATCATGTAGAGTTATGTTCCTTCATATTCACATGTGGCCAACATTCTTGGAATTTTGAGATGTTGTGATCTAACTAGATGGTAGGTCTAGTGGATTTGCAATGGGATCTAACTTGTATTGGTGAAAACAATTTCCTTATAAGAGGGAGCATTAGCTTTCAAAGTTACTACAAAAGTGTTTACACTGTGTTTAGGGGTTCTTCATGAGACTTGGGGTACATGGTGTATGATTATCCCTTGGATGGTATGTGCCATATTTACATATTAGGGTTGTATTACTTAATGGTTAATTTATCTTAGTTGGATGCTTGCATGAGTCATACATTATTCCTTGGAGTATTGGATATATTCAAATAGTTAGTATAAATGTCATGATTAAGTTTGTAATATCATAAAGGGATATTCATTTGTTTTTTTATTAGGAGCAAGTGCAAGGGATTTTTTTCATTTAAGTGGTAAAGTGCCTTTAACATTCTTGTTTCATCATGATCAATGGAATTATGATCCCTATGTTTTGATTAAATTAAATGCTAAATAATCATTCCAAACCATAAACAAAGGAAACCATGCAATGTGAATGGAGTACAGTTCATGGAAGACTCAATTGGAAGTGAATTGCAATGAAAACACCAAGGATATAAGATAAACCTTCATAAATATATATGATGGTGAACCACATGTTAAGTATCATTTTAATTAAACACATACTTAATTAAAGACATAGTTAAGCATATATGAAATGCATATAATAAATATAATGTTACCATATCAAGTCAACCATATATATAAATATGAACCTTACTTTTTATTATATGTACATATAAGTTTTAAAAAATGGCATGCCATGGCCATAATACAAAATAGTGGATTATACTATACATCTATGTGTATACAAACAAAACGGTACATGTATGTATCCCCCCTATACATGAATTTTATTTATCCCCCCTTTCACAGCCACTGATAGTGGCTTTTGAGAAGTCTATATTTCTTTTCTGGCTACTCGATATGGTGTTCCCTAGTGCTAAACAAGAGGACCATATCTCATTTCCAAAGACTGCACACAAACCAAAATTTGTAAGCTAGTTTACCAACCTATAAAAATAAATACAAAGTTCTATGTACATTTGTTCAAATTCCAATCCAATATAACATTTTTACTTACTATCTGTGTGTAAGTGATGGTAGTCCATGGTGTAACTGCATGTATCACCAGTGCCTCACTAACATCCCAGAGAAAGTAAATGGTACCAACAATTAGATACATGTACAACCCTGTATAAGATGATAAATTACATAAATATTTGAAAATTTATCTACATCATACATCGACTTTTTCAAAGAAAGAGAGACATACGTGTACCTGGGGGGGAGAGGTGGGAGACCAGTGGCCTCGATTGGGTGCTCTTAAAGCACCACTCTCTCACTATAAGGCTGCATAAAATAATATATGTCAATGTCAACAAATCAATGGGTGCAACAAAAATATACTTGCATGTACAAAGAAAACTATACTACATGGAGGGACAATGGATTTTTTAAAGAAAGTGAAACATACATGTATCTTGCGGGGGGAGAGGTGGGTGAGAAGTGGCCCTGATTGGGATATCTTCAAGGACAACTCGCTCACTAGAAGGATGCATAAAATAATGTATGCCAATGTTAGCAAATCAATGGGTGCACCAAAAATATACTTACATGTACAAATAAAACTATACTACATGGAGGGACAATGGATTTTTCAAAGAAAGAGAGACATACATGTACCTTGGGGGGGGGGGGAGAGGTGCATGACCAGCATCTCTGATTGGGTGATCTTCAAGAACCACTCACTCACTAGAAAGTTTCATAAAATAATATATGTCAATGTCACCAAATCAATGGGTGCACAAAAAAGATACTTGCATGTACAAAGAAAAATATACTACATGGAGGGACAATTGGGGACACAAAGATACAAGATAAGTGAGATATACATATATGTGGGGGACATGAATAGGTGGGTCACCTATGGGTGAAACAATTGGAAACAACCTAAAAGGATGGGAATATGCGTGAGAGAGAAAGGACTCTTGGTGGGAAACTCTATCAGACATATGTTCCTACGTAAAAAAACATAAAGATACAATTATAAAATTTCAAATAATTAAAAGTATGCATTTTGAATCATTAAAATAATAATTAAAACCATAATTAAAATAATAATTAAAATCATATCGGTAGTTGTGAATCTTTCTTTACCTGTGACGGACCTGTCTTAGATGCAACATACTTATCATTCCCACCCTACATAAAATATATTGTATCAATATTAAGATGTATTAAACATGTGTCAATCCCTACTATAAATATATAAATCATGAAGATAAATGAAAAAATTAATGTTCTTACAAGTAATGGTGAAACACCAAAATCATATGTAGTATTGACCACTGCATCCATATCATTAGCATCAACAGGCGGAGTATGGGATTTTGGCATGTCATTGGACACTAGTTGTAAAGGTGTTCATGTAAATTGTCACATACTTAAAATAGAAATAATTTATGAAACAATTGAACACTATGATATAAAAAATAATAAACTATATGAAGAATGAGTTTGACTTACATATTGGAGTAACCCATCGCCAAGCAACTATGAAGAAGGCCCATAGCATATGTTTTGACAAGTTGTGCAAGGAGGTGGCATGGCGTGACGCTCTAAACCCTCTGCATGTCCAGTGTGATATATAGATAGGGTAGGGTATGGAGAGCTAAGTGGATCCTCTGTGTGTGATGGTCCATCCCCATATGTGACAACCCCATATGGGCTAGTATTAGATGTGCCAACCCCTTGGCCTACATTTCCCTCGACAGCAGTCCCTTGTCAAAGAAATTTATCTCCCAAATCGAATAATTTATTGTGTGTGTCATCAATCACAAGACATGTAGGAACATATAATTGAGGTGGATTTTGTGTGCATGTATGTCATCACACGTGGTTTGGACCAGTCCTCACCCCTTTCCTGTCTTGGGGCATCGCATGTCCTACCCCCTAGAACTCTAAAATATCAAAGTAATTTACGTGTTTACCAAAGATAAACTCGGCATACAATTTCTTAAGGAAATAGAATGGGATGTCTCCATTCTCGTGAGGGTATTCATAGAATACCATGCACCAGTGATCCATCCAATTGGCTTAAATATTTGGTTCTACGCACCATTCTATAGAAATGTGTGGTTGAGTGGTGGGAGAAACCAATCCATTGCTAGGGTCCCAGAATAGTGAAAAAAGTTGGTCTTTTTTTATCTTTAATTTCTTTACATCTTTGTAGCTCAACCTTGTGGAATAGTATTTCCTCTAGTAATCCCTACAGGAGCTAATGTTGTACAGTTATCCTTGGGCATTGGAAATTGTATTCGTAATGTTATATAGTGCCTCTTTCAATGACTGTATTATGTGGTCTCCCCATCTAAAACTTGAACTAAGGCATCTTAATGCCCCCAAATGAGCAAGAATTTTTGAATTCCTATCATGTTCCTCTTCCATGTGTTTGGTGTTTGGATTTGGGTTTTTGGTGGTTTGATTTTGGAAATTTTCTTCAGGATTTGTGTTGTCTGTTAATATATAAAAAAATTCAAAATGAATTAATATTTCATTCTTTGTTTTAATTAAAAATTTATTAAATTAAAACAAAAAATCAAAGCACTTCTTACCTAATACAAAACGGAAAATCAAAGCATTTCTTTCCTAATCCAAAAGCAAAAAGTCAAAGCATTTCTTTCCTAATCCAAAACCAAAAAATCAAATCAATTCTTACCTTCCATTGCATTCAACCTTGTCGATATCCTCCCTCAAAATGCGCCCTCCAAATCGCATGCAAGCTAAAACGTCTTCTCAATATATCTCCTTTTCGTTCTTCACGGCCTGCAATACAAAATAAACAAATAAAGGCCATAGGCATGTATTTTTTTTAGTTTTACAAATCACACTTGCAATATATCACAAGTGCGATATAGTGCACTTGCGATATATCGCAAATGTGATATATCGCACTTGCGATTTGTAACTCTTACAAAATGCATGTGCAATATATCGCACTTGTGATATAGTGTAACCTTCTTTTTCTTTGGTTTTAGGCTCGGGTTTTTCGGAACCAAACCATCTATAACGCATATGCATTATAGATTTTGTTTTCAAACTTGCATTTTGGATTTACATAATGGCACTTAGTTAGCATAGATTTCTATATTAATATTTGAAGAAAGGAGATCGTGTAGGTCAACCTCAGTTAGCATATATTTATATATGAAGATATGCTTTTGTTAAACCGTATACGTGCGATCTTGTATAAAAGACTGTGTAGACGATTTACTTCTCCACAAGTATTAAAATCTTTGAGAAAGAGGCATTGCCTCTTTGAGAAACTTAAGATGCAACTCTAGGTGCGTATTGTTGTTTTTATTTTGTCTTACCTTTGGTTTCTAGATCAAACCACCGGGAATGAGATCACAACAATAAGATAGATTCTTTTCTCCCAACAAAGTTTATACAAGGATAGTATTACTAGAAGGCTTGGATGTAAGTCATGATGGGGAAAAGTATTATGAATTTTCCCTAGTTATGGTACGAGTTAAAACTATAAATATTAGGAGTAAATAATTAAAGGGCAGAGCCCTAATTGAATCTCGTTAGCGATTATGGTTATGTAAACTTTAGAGGGTGTAGTCTTTGGTTTACAACCCAATTAATATATGTGGTCGATGTTTTGATGTATACATTTAGTAAAAGAAGGGTGTAGCCTCAGTAATTTATACCAAGTATTATTGAACTAAAATACTTATGTAAGATAGATATGTTGGTTAAGTAATTCAAACTAAGTTTAGCAGGATGTGCATTAAGATGCGGGAAGGCTTGGCGAGGAAGCCAACCCCAGAATGCAATTTTTTATTCTTTAGGATTTGGAGCAAAAGGATATTGTTGATAAGGTTGAAAGGAAGCCACTTTAGTATGGATTCCATGGTTTCCTTGTAGAACTAATTATAATGGAACATAGTCCTCGGAACATGTAATACATGATTAGTGGAGAAAAGAGCAACGTCAACATCATGAACTTTAATGTTTGAAATTTCATCCTTTATTGATTAGAGTTTAAATGATGGCCAATTATATTTAGTATAAAATTATATGTTTTAATTAAGAGGAAAGGATATACACTTGGGATAGTTTTGGGATATTTTAAGTGCAAAGAGTTTGAATTGTTTTAAACTATATTATCACCTTAAAAAGGAAGGCCTTGCAATAAGGCTAATTAGTATTTTGATATTGTTCTCTGTGAGAGTGTTTAAGGATAAGGAAGTTGAATTGCAGTATGTGTACTGCATATTTGTAACCTTTTGTTGGATAATTAATAAAATATTAACATATCTTCATGGATGTAGCCCATGGTTAGGGGTGAACCACATATATTGGTGTCCCTTATTGCATTGTGACTTAATTCTATAATTTGATTTAAGTTAATGCTCAGTAATTCTATGTTGTTCAAAGAATATGTATTCTCTTAATTAGTACATAAAGATTGGATTATGGATGATGCTATCTAAATATATATGATAATACTTTGTACACAAGATCAAATGAATGTTTACGTTCAAGAGAAAATAAAGCATTAATATAACATTATCATTAATGAATAGTAGTTGATAGATGCCAAACATTATATATTTGAGATGAGCCAATAAGTTATTTAGTGAATTATCATTTGAAGTTAAGACTATTTCATGGTGGCAAAGCCATCAACGTATAAAAGGGTTGCTAAGTTGAAAGGTTAATGATGATGACTAAATTGATATCAAAAGTATAATAAACCAATAGAATAAGAATTCAATAGATATTGTGAATTATTTTTTATTGAAGCTATGTGATAACATGAATCCATTTATGTTCCTTCCATACAATTAGCTACATTTAAGTGAAAAATATACCTATATTGATTGTGTATATAGTGTAAGGGTTTTTCTATAGTTTAGGTGTAGCCTTAACGATAGATGTTTCAAAAGGATGAGCATAATTATGTAATTAGAAAATAAGTGAGAAAATATTATATTATGTCAAAGTAAGTGTGTAAAAAACATAATTGGTTATTACGAGTGTTATACTTTGTAATGCATTTATTAGAAGTTGGGATAATTAATTACTAATTATTAAGCAACATGTCTATTGATATATGTAGCTATGGATAGACCATATTTATAATTTGCCATTTCTATTGTAAAGTAACATTCAATTATCAAAAATATATTTATAAATAATATTCCAAAATATAAGATGATACCTTATCGAAGCCTCTTGTCTCTCGGATCTCGAATCTCCATAATCAGCTTCCAACTAATCTTTCCTAACCTCACATCCCTCTCACTCTATTCCCACACTTCTTTCCTTCACTTTTATCCCACACCCCTCATTCATTCTCCTTCACCTGCAATTTCATCCCCCAACGCTGCTACACCCATCTCTCACATTCTTGCTTCAACTCATAGTTGCACTCCACTCCCCATTTCCCTTTGACTACTCGTTGCTCAACGTAGTTTCCTATGATCTCCTCACCAACCCCTTCTCCCTCTAAACTCTCTCCCCATACGTCCCACTCGCACCCATTAAAACACACAACCACACCATCCACTAGCTCATCACGCTTCCATCTCCTTCTCTAACTAAGTGTGCACAAATCTACGTGTTGCCACTTCCATAGATCCTTCCCTCTACACAAACACATGCTCTGCACTGATATCCACATCCTCCACTTCACTCTCGTTCCCATGACCACCTCCCTGTGACTTGCACCCTCCCTTACACTTCACGCCTCATCCCATTCTCCTCTCCCATCCATCGCTCAAAACTCTCCCACGCAGACCTGTGCACCCCTCTCCAAGACCTTACTCTTTCATTCCATATCCCTCTTCTCATTCCCCATCGTCACATTTTTGCGCTTTCTCCATGACTCACATGCCTCACCCCCACACTGCATCCATTCCACGCTCGACCTTCTCCCCGCGCTCTCCAAATCTTGTTCTCCCTCATCTCGCTTGCTAAACACATGCCAACCGTCTCTCGGCCTTAAACCTTAAATCCCACTATTTTAAAACAAAAAATTACAATAATAAATTATTATTATTATTATAACATTTCAAAATAAAAATAAAAAACTTATATATAGTTTATGAAAACAACAACAATAATAATATTAATTAATTAATTAATAATAATAATAATAATTATTATTAAAATTTCAAAATATTATTGAATATTTTCACAAACTAGAACCAATATGTTTCCAACATTCAATGAAATCATGTATTGCCAGAGGCCAAGAAGGATTATTGAATCTAAACTCGAAGAAATCGAAAAAAGATGCCTTAGGGAAGAGGAAACATACACAAAATTGAAAATTATCATATTGGAAATAAAAGAAGAAATAGCGAGGAAAAAAAGAAAGGAAGAACTTGTAGCAAGATCTGACCCTGAAGAATTTACTGCTCAAACTGAGCCAAGGTTGAGAGAAAATGATGAAGAAGTCTATGAAGAAGAAGCGACTTCAACATCTCACTTCTCAAGCGAGGGAAAGAAGGAAACTACTATGGAACCTATGATAGAAGAATCAACTACAACATCTCACTTCTAAAGCGAGGGAAAGAAAGAAACTATTATGGCATCTACGGTAGTAGAAGTAGTTACGCCCCCAAATTTTCCAAATAAAGAAGAGCTAGAAAATGATTTTGCACCCACGATAGAAAAAGATGGAATCAAGGAAGAATTTGTAGCAAGATCTGACCCCGAAGAATTTATTTCTCAAACTGATCCAATCTTGAGAGAAAATGATAAAGAAGCCTATGGAGAAGAAGCGGCTACGACATCTCACCTGTCAAGTGAGGGAAAGCAAGAAACTGCTATGGCACTTGCAATAGTAGAAATAGTTACGCTCTCCAAAATCTCAAGCAAGGAAAATATAGAAACTACATTTTCACTCCCAACAGAAGAAGCGACCACGACTCCCAAGTTCCTAAGTAAAGAGGAACAAGGGAAGCCACGACGGCTGCCTCCTAATATCCCTCCTCAGAAGAGATTCAGGCCACCAGACTCCGAGAGGGATAACAAAAGACACTTGAACTACAAACCTCAAAATATTATACTCAATAAAAAATATTTACGTCTACCAGAATTTCATTGCGACTTCTTACAAGGTAGAGAAGTAAGGCACATTAATACACCAGCTGAAAAATCTATAAAATTCTCTAGTGGAACTCTATCTAGAATAAGGACTTGTTAAGGAAGATGATAACAAGGACAATGCAGCGGAAGAGGTAGAATAAAATGATATGAAATATCAAGATGATATTCACAATGACAATGTTGTTGGGAAAAATATTGTCTTGAATAGTTTACCTAATATTTAATTATCGACTGGGGTTAGTAGGCTTAGAGTTTCTACAAAATATATGCGAAGGTAGACAGTATCGTGGAATACTTTAATAAGTTAAATATTGAGTTAAACTCCTAGGGATCTAGTTAAGTTAATAAAGATAGAGGTCTAGGTAGAGTGGCATCAAATTATTTATAAGTGTCTGGATATGAATAGTGCTATGACAATGAACTATTCCACCTAGAGGTTTTGCTTGAGAAAATGATTACATCAAGAAGGATTTACAACAACTCAATATACTATTTTTTAAAAACTATACATACACTAACTAATGTACATAAATCAAACTAAATCATCTTAATTCCACTCTCCTTGATTATTTTGAGGGTAAGCATTTACTGTAATGGGAACTGGAGCAAGAGAGGTTTCAAAATGGATCTCAAAAGAAGTGTAAAAGCTAAACGGGATAAAGTTTAGCTTGATCTCCACAAAAATGTGTAAACTAAGAAATGTCCATTTACAAGAAATAGTAAACATGATTATTTATACACAAATAACTCCTATTTACAAAATACTATAAGAAAGTAGACATGATTAATGAACAGACAAAAAACTTAGAAGGTGATCTAAATTCTATTTTATGGATTCTTTTAACAATTACATGCTTAAAAGAACAAATTGTATTGATATAAGCAATGTGTAAACCACATAATCTATTAATGCATGTAACTTGGAATTCATATACAAAGGAACAAGTTAAATCATAGGTTTAATTACAAATCAACACAATGAGTTAAACTACCTCACACAATTCCTAGGCATAAGGGAAAAAGAAAGAAGAAAGAGAAATAAAGTTTAACAAGGAGTCTAAACAGTCTTAAGAGGAAATACAATTATTATCTAACCATCACTATCAAAACTAGATCACAAAACTAAGAGCATAGGATTAAAACAGAGTAAAGACACACATGACTAAATGAGCCACTGGATAGTAGGTGGAAATGAAGGTCTATATAAAGGGTGGGACAAGCTGTCTAAATGATAGTCTGTTTGAAGAAAATGCTAAAACTTTAAGGAAATAGTAAATCTAAATGATTTATTGAAGGCAGTTGTCTTATGCATATGCTAATGCAATGTAAAAACACAAATTAAACCTACTTAATAGTTGAATTCAATGACAATATAACCTAATCTAATTTTATAATTCAAAACATAAGTTAACAGACCGAAATATTCTTAAACAAAATCATGACAAAAACTGAAATAAATAAAACTAAATTTACTATGATTTCATCAAAGGGATTTAGTCTAGAAGTCAAGGAATGAATTATAAAGACTTTGGAGAAGTACTTGAAAATTATACTAGGCGCAAAAGAATCTGAAAGCTATTCTATGTGCAAAAGAATTTGAAAGCTATTCTAGGTGCAACCGGTTGCTAACTAATGAAAGAAACCTAAATAATTAATATACTATTAAACTGAAATCTATGCTATAGAAAACATGAATGATTACAGAAACAAAACCACACAAATAGCTTATAAGCAAAATTATACTAATTGCAGAGAAAAGAAATAACAAAACCTACACAAAGATGTAAAAACTCTTTTGTCGGGGGGGCCTCCCAGCGAACAGAGTAATGCTCTTCTAATCGAACATGATCATACACAGCGCAATACGACTTTCATTAAATTAAAAGGGGTAACTTTATAGAGTTTTCAGACTTAAATGATCATATCAAATAAAAGACTCCTCATTCTAAATCGCATAACAACGCCTATATATACATTGTTTAATAGAAGGTGAGCAAGTCGACCCTTTAGTGGTCGAATTCTCTTCACGATAAGGTAGTCATTATAGAAAATAAGTGCATTAACAACTAATAGATGATAGTTCCTTCTCCTTCGCAGATTGGGTTCCTTCTGGCGTGCGATGTGCCTTATGAGTTTAGTCTTAATCAGAGTCGGTGTCAAGGTGTCACACAGAGACATTATATGGGCACGTATTTTAGAATAAGGTTGATGTTGAGATGCTAGCGCGTGGTTATGATAGTTCCTGGCCGTTTTGTTTCTTTAACGCACAGAAATATACTACCAAGGATGCGTAGTCTATTTGGTGATCTGGACAGCAAGCTGGATATGCTCTCCATATATCTAGCTGAACGCGTGTATATTTGTTAGCCTGTCTAAAAGACCATATAACCTACAAACAGTTATACAAATGAATTAATACATCGAATGCGCTTCATAACATGTAAACCATTTAAACTGTAAAATGATGATAATAAACAAAATTAACATATACCTTAAACTTATTCATACATGAGGCTTGAATGGTGAGCTGCATGGTGCAAAAGATGCCAAACGGTAACAAAACATTTGTTAATATGTAAAGTATTTAACCCAAAAATGGTGAAAAAATGGGGACCAACATTCCCCCGGGGACCAACATTCCCCCAAACCAAAAGAACGCGAGGTCCCACTGGTCAGAGAATAAAAGATAGCATTAGGAATGAGGCAGAGCTGTGTCAGTAGCTTCCTATGACTTTGATGAAGCAAACTGTTTAAACTTGAACTTCTTAGCCTGAGCCTTCAAAAGGGGACGCCTTGCCTGTCGATCCCTCTGTGATAAGTTAACAATCTTGTGGAGGTCCTGCATAGTCTTAATTTGTAACCGCAACTCTTTATTTTCCTTTCGAAGCTCTGAAATTAACTTAACATACACTTCATTCTGCTTCTTTGATTGTGTTAACTCGGAAGTTAACTAATCTAGTGTTGGCTATGGTGGCATACATGACTCTAGGGACTGATTAAAATCCCGTGGAGGACTCATTTCCATTGAAGGAGGATCCCAATCGACAATAGGAAGGGGTTCTTTAGGATTGATATCTTGGACAGATGCATGAATTTTCATTTGATCGACGTCCTTGAGTAACTCGAAAAAAATACTGGCTAATGTTAACAGGGGTGAATTTGGATTAATTTTCTCTACCTCGGCCTCATCATCTAGGTGACTAGTCTACTCATCAGGCTGAATTGCGGTTTGTACTAGTGGAAAATTAGAGATTAGTGACCAGGAGACCAAAACTTTTGGTCACCAATTTTTTTTTGAAGGGATAAATGACCAAAATTGATAAATTTAAGTGAACTAACTAAAAAAGACCAAGCTAAATGACCACTTTTGGTCACATGATAAAAACTAAACTAAAAAGACCAAGATAAATGACCAAATTCGGTCAAGTGATATCTAGACTAAAAATGACCACATAACAATTGGTCATTTATTTGGTCATTTTTAGTTATGTCACTCTCGCAATGGAAAATTACAATTTTGACAATGAATTTGTACAATTTACTAAATTCTAACATTGCAGATCGATTCGGGGGTCTTTGAATCCATTGCAATGTTAAAATTTAGTAAATTGTAGACCTCCTCATGTGTCACTGCCCCGCATTAATGCATGAAGCATATTTGCACCACCAGGAAGTACATCATGGTACTCATTAGGACAACTTTCATCATCACGTTGAACATTAAATATTAAATATGTGTCACAAATAAAAATGTCGAAACTGTGTTGTACATTATTTTACATATTGTTTACTTTATTAGCCAAGGAAGACATTTTAACGTTAAGTGAATATCCAATGTTAATGGCCCTATCAATGGCATGAATTAGTTGTTGTCACAATTTTTACATTTTCTAGGTTTAAACATATGAGATGACCTTTGAAATTAAAAGTCATCCCAGATAAGATGAAAACAATTTCATTCGAGGGAGCATTTTATTCTTTGTTTTTGGTAAATTTTCTTTATAAATTGGGTAAAACATTTTAATGGATTTATGGGTGCAAGTTTTAAAGGTTGAAATTGTAGAAGGGAGGTGTTTCAATGAAAATGGATCTCAAAGTTTATTTGTAATTTGTAATTTTATGAAATTGTAATTTAATTATTTAAATTGCAATTTTCCATATTTTATTTGAGATGAAAAAATACACTATCAATTTTTTTGATATTAATAAAAGAGTACCCTTTCCTTTCTTTTTCCTCTCAACCATGTAATATATTTTCTTTTATCTATATTTATGTCTTCCATCTTAAATCCACCACCCCCAAATTTTCATTATGTTTTTTCCTTTACGCTTGGAAACCCATTCACTATCCACCCGCCCAAAGGCCTAAATAAAATAGGAAGAGGAGGTATATAGCCATTAGGTGGGAAATTAAGTTCTAATAGTAAGCAGGATCAAGGGTTGTTGAGCTCACCTTACATAGAAAAAAACCCAAGTCCTAAGAACAACAGGTGCATCACTAGATTATTCAGTTGATGAAGCATTAGTAGGTCCGGCTCAGTGGCAATACCAGTAGATACAAAGGAATAGGTTAGTGAAGATGTGTAAAGGCTACAAATGCATAGGTACCTAAAGCCACAGTCGGCATGCCATTGATCCAGTTGATTCTATCGATGAAGTAGTCATATATAGATGCGATTCTGTTGGTCCAGTTAGATAGCAGTCGGAAGGAAATACAAAGCTCTCAAAATACTTAGATCTTCCATTAATTACCCATTTCATATCGCTCACCACCTAAACTATTATTTCATTGGTTCTATCATTTCCTCACATTTCATCCCTTCACCTTCTCCGTCCTCCTTCTCTAAAACAAAGACACAACAAGCAGCCGGAAGAAGAAATAAACTGCATTTGATGGAAAAGTGGGTGTCAGACTAGTAGAGACAGGGCCGGGTTATGCAGATGAAGCAGAAGCATCCAAGCTAAATAATTCTATAGCGTCATTGATTATGCCACAACATTACACAATTTCGCAAGCAGAAAATACAATTTCGATGTTTTGGGTTTTCAAAAACAGGGGTTCCTAAGTCGAGCATAACATTACACAATTTCACAAGCAGAAAATACAATTTTGATGTTTTGGGTTTTCAAAAATAGGGGTTCCTAAGTCGAGCATACGCCATTTATACATAGGGATTATGATTAGGGCATCATCCATTTCTATGCAGTGATTCGAGGTATATGCTTATCTTCCCTACAATGTTTTGGTATTTTTTTTCCATGTACCTAGCTCAGGATTTGAGTTCCTGTATGTGGATTTCTGTCCCATAAATCCCTGGTAGGGATCCTGTGGTAAAAGAGGCCAGTCATGGTGTCCACAACTCCCTGTCCTCGATGACCACCAACAACTTTATCTTCCTAATGATTCTAGCAATGATGTTATGATGAACGCGATGACTGCCATTAACAAGACCAATGCGTCATCTTCTGAAACATATTTAGCCCATGGGATCAACTCAACTAGTTGGTGCCTATTTTGCTAGGAATTTGGTTAGTTCCTTGCTGGTAGGTTCCCAGTTCCCATTCCCCTTGCTAAGGCACACTGCCTAGTCTATGATGACAGTTTACTATGGATGTCGTCATCATCCTTTTGTTTCCCTACAAGTCTTTCCTTGGGAAAAATAAATAAAGAGAAATATTTGTCCTCATACTCCCCTAAAACCTAAAACAAGATTCCATTTGGTGAAGAATCTATTACTTTGCACAATTTTGGATGCTCACCATTGAAGGACAAAAAATAAAAAGTAAAGAGAATACCTAGCTAAGATCCTCGACCAATGCACTTATTGTCAAAATATATTTATGCAAGTGCTATTCAAATTACAGTTTTATTTTCAGTGTGCTTTTCCAGCTTTAGTTGGTTGTTAGTTGATCATCTTGAAAACACACTTTTTTTGTTCTTCTACTGTGCTCTACAGGCTTCATCTAGCAGGATTATATTAAGTCTCACAACTTTGTTAAACTACTCCTACTTTGTAATTTGTAGCAATACACATTTATGAATATGCTTGTTATTACTTTTTCAAAATGATCTTTACCTCAATTCATTTCAAATTTCAGGTTGGTTCAAAACGATGGCTAGCGGACATCAACTATAATCAGGCTGCTCTATTGATGCTCTCTTCTATGAATTTGCCAAATGGCATTTAGGTAAAGAAAATTTTCATGTAGATAAATGGTCATACAATTCTACTTTATCTCCAGTGGGTAGGATTATTTGTAGGATATCTAGAACAAGTTTCCAACTGTACTGCAGAAAGTAGAGATAATATTAGATATGGTAAAGAATGACATCTTTTATATATCTCTATGATAGCAAATTAAGTTGCAAATTTTAACTTTTTCTTGTAGCAGAGTGTCAAAAGCAATTTAGACTGTATAGAGTCATGGATGAGACTCATTGGAGGCACTGGGGATAAGTAAGATGGTCTGGGCTCTGTATAACTTCATATCGTGACATTTGTTACTTCTTTTAAGAAACTAATTCATTTGAGAGGATTAGAATGTCTATTAAGTTTAAATTTCCAAATCATGAAACTAGGCACAATTATATTGCAACATAATATAAAAAAATAACTTTAATGCTTAAGCAGGGCAATGGTCTTTCATAAGCAGGAAGAAGCAAACAATCCGTTGAAGATGAGTGAGTAGTTTTGAAAGTCATGTTGTAGTGTTCCCAGAAGTGTACGAAGATTGGGCTTGTCCAGATTTTCATTTAGTGCAAGTGACAATGGTTGTGTTATGTAGTTGCAATACTGGAGAAAACTGCATGCCTAAGATAGTGGTGCAATGCATACTTGCTATGTAGGGAAATTAATGACCACGAGACAATTTTATGTTGCTTGCTTTCCATGCCAAAGAGAGTCATAAGCTTGATATGTGTGTTTGCAAACATGTGGTTTTGAATCACGAAATATTAGTTGACAATTGGTTGCGTTGGCTAGGTAAGTAGACATGCACAGATGGTTAGGAGTATAAGTGTCTGCTTTAATGACAACCTACTTTTTTTTTAGACTAGATTCCTCTTATAATGATGAGTCTAATGTGCTCAGAATTAGCATTATGGGGGAACTATTAGCACCATTCAATATGTTTCCTTTGGTTGAGTAGTGCTAAGTGGAGTATATATATTTTTCCAAAATTGCCTAGGACTTCGTTGAATTTGACATAGATCTGCACTTTCTATGAACAAATCCTAACTAAAGTTAACTACACACTTCTCAACCATGCATATTGCTAAGATTCACAAATCTGGGTTGTACAATGTTTTCAAACCTGGACTTGGCTTGGAGTGAATCAGTTTGAATTTGTTAACTTGGTTTACTAAAAAGTACATAAAATACTAAAATTTTCATCCACAGACAAGTGTCAGGAAGAAAGAAAATTGAATGATGAAATTGTAGCTGCCATTATTATGTAACCATTTCATAATGTTTCAAAACTTGATTAGGGCATGAATCAATCATAATACCAATATTAGAGTTCGAATAAAGTATCAAGTATTTTTCAATACTTTCTTCAGAATCAAGTGAACTTAGCCTCTTTTAATCTATTGTTTTATCTTTCCTCCCAAATAATACTATTGTGGTTATCAAGCTTAAACTTTTTGAACTCCATTTTATATCGTGCTTTATTTTTGTCCATTCCAAGAATCCAAATCTCTAAAGAGAGGACAACATGTTATTCAGGCTTTTGAAACTATCAATCATTTTTCAATCCTTTTGTTAGAATCAACTGAATTTAACCTCTTTTTCTACTATATTATCTTTTCTCCCAAATAAGAAGCACAACCCCAAGGGAAAGCAAGGAGTACTAAGCGCAGGTTGAGGAAGGTCTCTCAATGTTACAATTACATTTATCTAAGGCACCACTTCTAGCATTTTTAAGAAATTAAAATGTAAAATTATTGAAAAAGCCTGCCACTACTTTACATAATATACTAAGGTTATCCCTAATATAAGAAGGTATATTTCCTTATCAAATATAGTTGGGGGGTATCTGAGGCAACTCTATTGACCTCCTTATCTGTTTCTAGTATATATGTCTGTCTTAGTGTGTACTAAGGATAGCTATATTAGTTCTTCCTAGTACTAAAAGTAGGTATTTATGTGGTTGTGTATGCCCTGTCCTTGGTACTTCTGTGCTTGGGTATGCCCTTTTCGTTGTCCTTGTTGTGCCCGGTTCCTTATATTTGTAGATTAATAACTAACTAGTATACTAAATTACATAAAAACTAGGGACATATGGGGGGGAATGCCCCTCTCGATTGAGTGCTGAATAGAATATATATTGGGAGGAACCCCAAATTATTGCACCCTGCATTAGGCAGGATTTATTGCACGTAATTAGGTTTATTGCCTCCCCATCGCTCATAAGGAAGGTAGCAAGAGAGCCAGACAAAACTCGTACCATTATGGCTAGGCGGTTGACCATGGCTAGGCGTTAGGTTAAAACAACTTGGCCTTCAGCCTCGAGAACAGAAGAGATATAATATGGCCACTTTGACAACCCCATATTTTTATGTTTCAGCAAGTCGAGCCATAAGGCGATATCCCCATTGCCTCTTTATGCTTGCATCTATTAATGCGTCAAAGAAGAAGGGTCTGAACCCTTTCAACAGTGTATCGGTAAAACTCTAGCAAACAAGGCCCAAACCTCTGAACCGTAAATAACTATGGCCCGAATTATGGAGTCCATGAAATACATCTTAGATGACATGTCTTGGAAATGGTACCCAAAACACTGTCTCTTGAGCAGAGCTAATGGACCTGTAGACTTTGTTGACATGGAGTTTAAGAGCATGCCTTAAACTCAAACAAAGCCCTAAAAACTGTACGCCCAAGTACGTATAGGGTCTAGTGATCTCAATATCTTCCCTTGTGAATAATAAATGATGGTATTAGACAACCTTCTTCTGCTATATAAAAGGCTTGTGATTCATAAGAAGATAACCCTCTACCTTGGAGTATTTCTCATCGAAGGGAATTTCCTTTTTCTGCTCACATTATGTTGATATTGGTGTATCTTTTAAGATAATGCCACATTCCCTTTCTATATATGCATTTCATAGATCTAGGAGGACCCAACTACTTGAAATATGGAAAAGAGGATAGGCCTGAGTGCTTCCTTACAACATAGATACACAAAAGGTAAAATATATATGGAACAGTGCATTGATACGACTACCCAGGGGGTTGTTAGTTCCCACTAGTTTCCATCTCCCATGCCCGATAGGTGTTCGTGCCAGGCTCTACATGACCCATAGTACTTACCCAATAGCTGTATGTGACCAGCTCTCTATGATCAGGAGGAAGTGCCTTAAGCACAGTGTCGAGAAATAGTTCATTGGCAGGAGGTTATACATAGTTGTCACCATAGACAGTCTCTTTAATAGCCAGGAGGGTAAAAATTGATCACTCGTTGAGAAGTGAAAACCTATTGTAGTAAAAAAGTTCAGGGTAAGGTAGTTGTTAAATCCCTTCCCGGTCTATGGCTGTACCTTATAAGCATTTGTTCAATATAGGAAGAAATAGGTCTAGTTATTCTGGGTGGTAAAAGAGAAGTTGGATAGCGAGCAGTATAAGTAAATGAAAGGTGGGTAAGGTTCTATCTTTTCCTAGAATTTAGTTGGCTCTAATTCCTTCGCCAACCAGTCATAGGAAGCTTATCAATAACTAGTGGTCGGTCGGTCATAGTCAGCCGGTCATCCAATAGTCAATCAGAGACAAGAGGTCATAGCCTTTGGGGGGTTGCTGAGGAGAGCCTGTGGTTGACGATAGCTAGTATCATTGACAGGAGGTGGTGGTCCTTATAGATAGCCATCCATAGATAGCTGCTAGAGCTAGATGGAATGAATGAAGAGGCGTTACATACGTTAATTCACAAGAGGTAGGTTCAGCCAGTAAACATAGTTGGGCATTCTCGATATCCCATGATTAGGATGGTTTTCTATGTGACCAGTTTTCAATACCCCGTGCCCTGGAGGTGTTCATGCTTTTGTGACTAGTCATGAAGCTTAAGGTGTTTGAACTCCATTTTAATATTGTGCTTTATTTTTCTCCATTCCAAGAACCCAAACATTTGTTCCTTTGGGTTTCCTTACAAGGATTTCCTTGAGAAAAATAAATTAAGAGAAATATTTATCCTCATAATACCGTAGAACCTAAAACAGGATACCATTTGGTGAAGAATTTATTACTTTGCACAATTCTGGACACTCACCATTGAAGGACAAAAAATAAAAAGTAAAGAGAATACCTAGCTAAGCTCCTCAACCAATGCACTTCTTGTCAAAATATATTTATGTCGGTGCTATTCAAATTACAGTTTTCTTTTCATTGTGCTTTTCCAGCTTTATTTGGTTGTTAGTTGATCATCTTGAAAACACCCTATTTTTGTTCTTATGCTGTGCTCTGCAAGCTTCATCTAGCAGGACCATATTAAGTCTCACAAATTTGTTAAACTGCTCCTACTTTGTAATTTGTAGCAATACACTCTTATGAATATGCTTCTTATTACTTTTTCAAAATGATCTTTACCTCGGTTCATTTCAAATTTCAGGTTGGCTCAAAACGAGGGCTAGTGGACATCAACTATATTCAGGATGCTCTGCTCATGCTCTCTTCTATGAATTTGCCAGATGGGATTCATGTAAAGAAATTTTGCATGCAGATAAATGGTCATACAATTCTATGTTATCTCCAGTGGGCAGGCTTATCTGTAGGATATCTAGAAGAAGCCGCCATCTGTACTGCAGAAAGTAGAGATAATAATAGAAATGGTAAAGAATGACATCTTTTAGATATCTCTATGATAGAAAATTAAGTTGCAAATTTTAAATTTTCTTGTAGAAGAGTATCAAAAGAAATTTAGACTGTATAAAGTCATGGATGAGACTCATTGCAGGAACTAGGGACAAGTAAGATGGTCTGGGCTCTGTATAACTTCATATCATGACATTTGTTGCTTCTTTTAAGAAACTAATTCATTTGAGAGGATTAGAATGTCTGTTAAGTTAAACTTTCCAAATCCTGAAACTAAGCATAATTATATTTCAACATAATATAAAAAAAATAACGTTAATGCTTAAATAGGGAAATGGTCTTTCATAAGAAGGAAGAAACAAGCAGTCAGTTGAAGATGAGTAACTTGTTTCGAAAGTCATGGTGTACTATTCCCAGAAGTGTATGAAGATTGTGCTTGCCCATATTTTCATTTAGTGCAAGTGGCAATGGTTGTGTTGTGTAGTTGCAATATTGGTGAAAACTGCATGCCTAAGATGGTGGTGCAATGCATACTTGCTATGTAGGGAAAGTAATGACCATGAGACAATTTTATGTTTCCTTCTTTCCATGCAATAGAGAGTCATAAGCTTGATATGTGTGTTTTCAAACCTATGCTTTTGAATCATAGTATATTAGTTGACAATTGGTTGTGTTTGCTTGGGAAGTGGACATGCACATATGGTTGGGAGTATAAGTGTTTGCTTCAATGACAACTTGATTTTTTTAAGACTAGCTTCCTCTTATGATGATGAGGATAATGGGCTCAGAATTAACATTATGGGGGAACTATTAGCATCATTCAATCTGTTGCATTTGGTTTAGCAGTGGTAAGTGGAGAGTATATATTCTTCTGAAATTTCCAAGGATTTCGTTGAATTTGACATGGATCTACACTTTCTATGAACAAATCTTAACTAAAGTGAACTACACACTTCTTGAATCTCAACCTTGCATATTGCTAAGTTTCACAAATCTTGGTTATATAATGCTTTAAAACCTGGACTTGGCTTGGATTGAACCAATTAGAATTTGCTGACTTGGTTTACTAAAAAATACGTAAAATATTAAAATTTTGCATCCACAGACAAGTGGCAGGAAGAAAAAAAATTGAATGATTTCATTGTAGCTGCCATTATTGAGTAACCATTTCATAATGTTTGAAAACTTGATTAGGGCATGAATCAATCATAATAGAAATATTAGAGTTTGAATCAAGTATCAAGAATTTTTCAATACTTTCTTCAGAATCAAGTGAATTTAACCTCTTTTAATCTACTTTTTTATCTTTCCTCCCAAATAAGACTATTGTGGTTATGAATCTTAAACTTTTTGAACTCCATTTTATATCATGCTTTACTTTTGTCCATTCCAAGAATCCAAACCTCTAAAGAGAGGACAACATGTTATTGAGGTTTTTGAAACTAACAATCATTTTTCAATCCTTTTGTTAGAATCAACTGAATTTAACCACTTGGTCTACTATATTATCTTTTCTCCCAAATAAGACTATTGTGACTGGTCACGAAGCTTGAGGTGTTTGAACTCCATTTTAATATTGTGCTTTATTTTTGTCCATTCCAAGAACCCAAACCTTTTTTCCTTTGGGTTTCCCTACAAGGTTCTCCTTGGGAAAAATAAATAAAGAGATATTTATCCTCATACTTCCCTAGATCCTAAAACAAGATTCCATTTGGTGAAGAATCTATTACTTTACACAATTCTGGATGCTCACCATTGAAGGACAAAAAATAAAAAGTAAAGAGAATACCTAGCTAAGTTCTCCAACCAATGCACTTATTGTCAAAAGATATTTATGCCAGTGCTATTCAAATTACAGTTTTCTTTTCACCGTGCTTTTCCAACTTTAGTTGGTTGTTAGTTGATCATCTTGAAAACACCCTATTTTTGTTATTATGTTGTTCTCTACAGGATTCATCTAGCAGGACCATAAAAGTCTCACAACTTTGTTAAACTACTCCTACATTGTAATTTGTAGCAATACACATTTATGAATATGCTTGTTATTACTTTTTCAAAATGATCTTTACCTCAGTTCATTTCAAATTTCAGGTTGGTTCAAAACGATGGCTAGTGGACATCAACTATAATCAGGATGCTCTGCTGATGGTGTCTTCTATGAATTTGCCAGATTACATTGAGGTAAATAAATTTTGCATGCAGATAAATGATCATACAATTCTATGTTATCTCTAGTGGGTAGGCTTATCTGTAGGATATCTAGAACAAGCTGCCAACTATACTTCAGAAAGTAGAGATAATAATAGAAATGGTAAAGAATGACATCTTTTATATATCTCTATGATAGCAAATTAAGTTGCAAATTTTAAATTTTTCTTGTAGCAGATTTTCAAAAGCAATTTAGACTATATCGAGTCATGGATGAGACTCATTGGAGGCACTCGGGACAAGTAAGATGGTCTGGGCTCTATATAACTTCATATCATGACATTTGTTGCTTCTTTTAAGAAACTAATTCATTTGAGAGGATTAGAATGTCTATTAAGTTGAACTTTCCAAATCATGAAACTAAGCACAACTATAGTGCAACATAATATAAAAAATAACTTTAATCCTTAAGCAGGGAAATGGTCCTTCGTAAGCAAGAAGAAACAAACGGTCCTTTGAAGATGAGTAACTAGTTTTGAAAGTCATTTTGTAAAGTTCCCAAAAGTTTACAGAGATTGTGCTTGCCCGGATTTTCATTTAATGCAAGTGACAATGGTTGTGTTACATAGTTGCAATACTGGAGAAAACTGCATGCCTAAGATAGTGGTTCAATGCATACTTTCTATGTAGGGAAAGTAATGACCATGAGACAATTTTATGTTTCCTGCTTTCCATGCCAGAGAGAGTAATAAGCTTGATATGTGTGTTTGCAAACCTATGGTTTTGAATCACAGTATATTAGTTGAAAATTGGTTGTGTTGGCTTGGGAAGTGGACATGCACAGATGGTTAGGAGTATAAGTGTCTGCTTCAATGACAACCTTCCTTTTTTCAAACTAGCTTCCTCTTATCATCATGAGACTAATGTGCTCAGAATTGGCATTATGGGGGAACTATTATCCAACATTCTTTGGTATCCAGAAACCCTACTCTAGAACTATTAGGAGATTATCCAATAGTATTTCAGATCCAAAAACCTTACTGCACAACTGTTAGGGAAATTCCATTATACAATACTCTTGGATCCAAAAATCCTACTCCACAACTATTAGGGAAAATGATATTATCCAAAAGTATCTCATATCAATTAATTAACCCATACAATTATTAATCATTTATTAACCCTTCAATCTTTGAGAAATTTCCACCGAACTATCAGAGAAATTTCAAAAAAGTTTTCAATAGGTATAAAGCAGGGTGAACAAGATTTACTCATATACTAAAACCTAGTTTGCAGCTGCTAGGTAAATGTCATTGTCCAACAGTATCTGGGATTATGTTATGAGTAAGATATGACATGTAAAATTTAATTTAAATTATTTTAAGTATTAAAATTGTTTCAAGTGAATAAATGTTTAATTTATTTTATTAGTTACATATAGGTTTTGTTAAAGAAATAGTAGGGTTTGACTAGATTGTATGTCTTTAGGTAACCTATGAATCTTATAGCCTTTTCTCCTCCTTTATAGAATTAAATTCATTTTGAGAACCGTTATCCCAACAAAAATTAGGTTCTATTCTTAACAGTTTATGCATAGATCTATTTTTTTTGCAAAACTAGGCACATACCTAAGTACAATTTATCTTACCCGTGTAAAATTGGATGAATTATTTATTGTAGGAGGGGGTAGATTTTGGATGGACTCGTTATTTTTGGCATCAATTATTACACATTTTTTTTAAAAACAACACCTAACAATTTACCTCGACTAGCACCAAAATAAAACATTTTAGGATTCATTGAAAATTCCATATTTCCCTCAATTAACAAAAACCCTTCTTAAAAGGGGAAAGTAATTTTTCTTTTCTTTTTAGAATGAAAAAGCATTCCAAGTCTCATTGTTATCACACACAAAAGATAAATAAATGGATACAACATCACATTGAGGCCTAATTTTGAAACATCGTTTACTTTCATTCCCAAAACATTAAAATAATTCCCTGCTTTGATCACTGCATTCCGAGAATGATGTGTTAAGCAAATTTCTAGAAAAAAATGTTTGACATTTTCATTTTCATTTTCATTTTCATTTTTCCCACCAAATTTGAGGATGAAACCTATGTGAAAAAAATTATTTCATATTTGCAACAAATATTAATATTGAATGGAAAAACATTCATTGCAAATGTTGCAGACACAACAATAGACATGCCATTTTCTAATTCTTTCTCATTTTTTTAGAAATGGAGTTGTTTAATAGAGAGAAATTTTGGATGCTTCATATTGGTCACAATATTAAGGAAAAACTAGGTATCTACATTATCAGTTTACAACATTAACACAAAAGTATGTTTCAGAATACCTATAAATAACATTCTATATTTACCTGCATAGCCTCTTTTATTGAAGGGGGGCGAGATAGGGGAAAAAAAGGTGGAATGTGATGACCTGAATAATGTGAAACCAATAAAAAACTATCCATTTCCTTCATTGAGTCCTTAAGAGATAACATATTCTTAAGGAGGCTGATATGGATATTGTATACAATTATAGACCTTGTCTAACATGCTTCCTGTAGGTAGATGTGGACATTGGATGAGGTTGCATGTAGGTGATATTTACTGAATATGATGTTTATGCCATAGTGATACCACTACCATATTATGATTTGAATTATCCTTGAAGGGAGACACATTGGAGGGTCGATCGACCCTTCCTAGATCATAAAATACCCCTAGAAGGAGTGATCAACACTTCCTCCACTATAATGTGATCATGGAGGGAGAGTACAAATAATGTATAACTGAAACTTCCTCAATGATGGTGTCAAGGCCATGAGAGGTGCATTGAAGTGTCAGTAAACACTTCATCACCGTTGGATCAACCATTGAGGGATATTGGGTAGAAGGGTCAGCCGATCCTTTCCCTAAAATATTGTTGATGGGTTGTCTAAGCAATCCTCATCCATAATTCTAATCTCCGCAAAAGGGGATTTTGCAGAAGGATTAATTGACACTTCCTACAACATAAAAATATGTTATATGCGTCATCTGACCCTTTGTCCCTTATATATTTTTGTAAAAGTGTTGAAATACACTACCTCTAGCATAGACTTCTTGAGGCAGAAGACAAAATATAAGTGTTAGTTTACACTTCTTGAACTATGGTTTTAAAACCTAGAATTATACATTCAAAGCATTGATCAATATTTCTTGAATGTATTCTTTCTCATATAAGTGAGATTGATAAAAGGGTTGGTTGATATAAAATACTAGATTTTTTGGAAAGTTCGATCGAACCTTCATCAATGATAAAACTAGTGAAGAAGATTTGGAAAACAAATCCAATACCATAGTGTTGACACGATGGAGGAAACGAAGAATAGTTGACCAACACTATCTAAAATATGGTGCCAAAGTCTCATTCGATACATTGGAAACCTTGTTGTCACATCTAAAATGATGGATTTCCCACTAAGTTTGATCCACTGAAAGGATCAGCCAATATTTCCCTTTTCATTGTGTAGATGGTTCTCCCCAAATATCCTCATAGTGTTCTCACTAAGGGATGAAATGAATAAGGTCCATTCGAAAGTCATGTTGTAATGTTCCCAGAAGTGTATGAAGATTGTGCTTAACCAGATTTTAATTTAGTGCAAGTGACAATGGTTGTGTTACGTAGTTGAAATACTGGAGAAAACTGCATGCCTAAGATAGTGGTGCAATGCATACTTGCTATTTAGGGAAAGTAATGACCATGAGACAATTTTATGTTGCCTACTTTCCATGCTAGAAAGAGTCATAAGCTTGATATGTGTGTTTGCAAACCTGTGGTTTTGAATCACGGTATATTAGTTGACAATTGGTTGTGTTGTCTTGGGAAGTGGACATGCATAGATGGTTAGGAGTATAAGAGTCTTCTTCAATGAAATCCTTCTTTTTTTTAGACTAGCTTCCTCTTATCATGATGAAGCTAATCCACTCAGAATTAGCATTATGGAGGAGATATAAACACCGTTCAATATGTTTCCTTTGGTTGAGAAGTGGCAAGTGGAGTGTATATATTCTACCAAAATTTCCTAGGACTTCTGTGGCATCCCCGACCCTCTGACCGGTGAAGAGGACACTACCCACACCACACAAACGAGAAAACAGCGCCATGAACATGAACATACATCAATTATGAAATTAAAAAGCTTAACATAACACATGCTAAGATGCATAAAACATACAAGGATACATAGTTACTCAACATTCAGCGGAAGCAAACATATACATTCTAGCATTCCACATGTTCATCATAATTCATGAAACAATAGATATAATTACAGAGATAAAATAGTCATGAGTACTTATCTTTTAATGAAGAACTCTCCCGCAACTAGCTACGTCGCTGCAACGTTCCACCCAACCATAGGCCAGCGTGCTCATCAATCTCTCAGCAACATTCCCACCCCTGAGTTGGGCATGATTCACCAAGGAATAAGGGTCAATGCAGGCTTACACATAGCCAAGTTTTTCCAATCAGCCAAACCCACATAGCAGGGTCCTACCAAGTCATCAAGGAGCTAGGACAGGATAAATGCCAAGCTGGTGGCCTCAACACCAGTCTTCTCATGTATACACAGCCTCTAATCCCACTCTCAACAGTCCGAAGACCAACCACTGCATACCGCAGCAAAACAATCCCTTCACAGCTCTGTGAAGAAGGCAAGGACAAGCAGGTGCCAATCCCAACCAATAGGTGAAACAACTCAAGTACTCAAGACAACTCAGAGTTTTTCTTGGCCTTAGCGTGGCCAAAACAACTCAACAGCAACCCAAAACTAGGGTACATCAACAGCCACAACCTCACAATGAATGATGGCAACTATCCACAGTCCCAAAACAAAGGAGAGGGAAAAATCCCAGCATAGACATGGGAAAACACAAACGCAGACCATAGTGGACAGCATACATGGCCACAAGTGACAAGGAGACATACACATACCACTGACACCGATATGGAACACATAGGCGCACAACCCCGAGCGTGAATGGCTCCTGCACCCGAAAATCCTGAGTGACAGCCACGATTTAACCTGTTCTCTGCATGAGGAAAACCAACGCAGAAATCATGTGCATAAGAAGGGGAGAGAGAACGAATCTTTGTGTGAGGGTGATCAGTCGATGAAGAATCCCCCAAACGATGCACGTGAGGAAGCCGAACCATCTATGTGTGAGAAATTTGCAAGACTTCCGCTCCTACGTGAGGATGAACAGACAATGGCTCTGCATGAGGATGAACAGATAATGGAGAGAATTCCTTAGCAGTGGAGGGAGTGAAGTGAATGTTTCTTCTGCCCCACGCGATGTGAAGAGGAGAGTCTGCTGGTGGAGTGGGAACGTGGGCAAGGACTGACAGTCCTACCATAGCCACCACTACTCAGCAATAACTACCTCAACTACTCCACAAAACATTAAAGATTTTGGATGAGATAAGGGAAGATGGCAAATCAAACATGGATTTTCCCCCCATAGACTAAGGTTTGACATCCCCGACACCCTTATCCTTTGGAATCATGCCCTTTTCATTTTAACGTTGCACTGTTGTAGCTGGTTGTGGGTTTATTTTAATTGATGTGCATGTTTACATGATGCCAAACTATAATGTGCTGGACAACACGATATACCATCGACAACTATCCGCATTGCCGAAACATACACAACCAAATCGATGGTGGGGATTTTTCCTTTAGCTCCTCACCATGATTAATTACATTATATACATCATGCAAACGGGGTAAAAAATGGGGTGTTACATTCCCCTCCCCCTCGGAATAACACCGTCCTCAGTGTTCCAATACATAGGAATACATATACAATAAATATACAATTGCACATCAAAATTTCAAAATTTTGCAGATCTGTCCCACATTCAATTATTCACTATGAATGTGCAAGACCAAGCCCCTTGTCTTCCATGAACTTCTCCCGCTGGTTCTTAGCTCTCAGCTTATCCCAAATCCTAGGAACTTTGTGGCTATTGCCCTCATCATGTTGAACGCTCATTGGGCAGTCCTGGCGTAAATGATGTCCTCCGCATCCCCAGCATTTCACTGGCTTCTTCATCTTTACCTGCTCAATTTAGTTTGAGTCTTCATGCCTAGACCATTTCTTATCGGGTCGCTTGGAAGAATGTCCCATCACTAATCCACCTTCCTTTCCTTTGCTGATTTCTCCCAGAAGGATTTTCACCTCCCTTTGCAAACCAATAGAGTCTTGCAAAATATGGTGGTTCATTTCATTTTTCCTTTTCTGTATCTTGAGCATATCTCCAAGATTTTCTTAGGTCTTGGCAATCATTTGAAGGAGACTTCCAGCCAAGTCCAACAACCTTTGATCTGCTGCCATGATCAATGTGCACCACCGGGTTTCACTTTTGTCACCTGTGAAATGCACCATTGAAATTCTGTCAGACCAAGCATAATATAAACATTAAAATCAGTCAGTTAATTACCCAATTGGCATGACAGTCCAAGCCTCATCAAGGAGACTTTCATATTTTTCATGCCTTCCCAACAGGCTCACGAGCTCATTCATGTCCATTCTTGGGCAGGGAATTAACTATTCCAGCATTCATAATTAACTTTAAGCAAATACACACATTCCATTTCCAGTCATACATGCATTCAACAATCTTTTGTTTTCACAATGCATATATATAATTAAAAGGGCAAGAGAGAGCAGCAAGAGTTTTTTTTACCCTCTTTGTTTTGTTCCATCCTGGAACCCACACCACCGCTGTGGCTTTTCATGCTCTCAGCCTCTTTCACTTCACCGTGAATGCTGGACCAATCTGTCTTGGTCATGACACTTAGTGTCTTCAGTCTATTCCATACCTCTAAACCATGGAGTCTCTCCACATGGTTTGTCTCAGCTGCTAGGACCTCCACAGTCTTACTAGCACCTTTTTCATTACCGCTCATTCCGAGCTCTCCAGGACAGTCACATGTCCACATGCACCCCTAGGATGCTATCATAGTCCTCGCTCCCAGCGACACCTATATCCAAACATTGAATAGATTCACATGTTTAGTTTATTCTCATCGGTTTTATCTCTAGAACAAGAGCTTAAAACATCATAACCAAATCATACACACATGTATATTCATAAGAAAAATAATCCAATACTTATATGTATTGTACGTTTCATCATTGGTCCACGGGATCCTGCTTCGCTGTGCAAGCCTTGGGATCACCTATGGACTTGGATGTTAGGTCAGTGCGCAGGCTGCTCCACAACATCAAATAATTAATGTCCAGCCAGTACATCCTCATGTCAACTAGGCTTGGAACTTTACCACGACCATTTCCAGGTCTAGGATCTACTATGGATCCCCGGGCATATAACAGCCCAAAATACACTGATACCAACGTACACTTATATCAACAATAACCCTTACTCCACAACCCATCACAACAACCATTTACCTTTTACCTTTAGGGTGTAACACCCAATTGCATCTATTTAGCCTGTCAACACTAGCAATATAAGCAAACTCATTAGCGTTATTTCTCTAAAACTGTAACCATATTTCATATCATTCACTATCAAGTATTGAGACACCAAGAGTGCGTCCACTCCCTAGGGTGTAATCAATATTGAAAACCCTTTCATGATCTGACATCGAAAAAGTGTGCGCTCTTTTCCGGTGTGTGCCATGTAGGCCCTCTTCATACTCAAGCAATCGGTCATCATGGAAATAAAATCAAAACATGTTCTGCATATGGAATTTTAACAATTTGACATGCATATTCTTAGCAAGGGTCACAGAACACTTATCCATTTGTCGACGCAGTATTCCTTCGTTAAGGAGAAATGGGGCTCCCTTCTCTAAGTTGACAGTCCCTCGGATAGCCATCCCAACTCCTTTTTACAGTTCATATCCACACATGTCTTACCGACATAATCTATACCATCTCACTCATGTTGCTTACCAAACATGCAGTGAAGATGAGACATTTCAAGAATGTCCAATGGAGTTTCACCCGAAACCCATTTCCAAAATAAGGGAAAACCTTCCCATGTAGTTTGGCTCCTGCAGGCCATCACACATGATCCTCTTGCAGTGTGTACCCCTGGCACATTCATCAATTATCCAAAAAATCAATCATTATCTGATAATACAACCCAAATTGATTGTTACATAACCAAGCAATTACATTAGTAATTAAATTCAATAAGAATTTGCAATTCTGTCTACTACATAAATTATTTTGCTTAGCAATGAGGTGATCCTCATTTGTGGGTCTCTTGTAAGTAGCACTACTATGCCCATTATAATTTTTATGCTTACTAGCATAACATGAATACCCACTTACAATGCGTCCTCCTGACACAATCTTATGCAAGCCAACAGTGATTAGTAGTCGTCAGCAATTTCTTAAATCCGAAATTCACAATTCAAATTTAACAACCCATTATGCATGCCAACTATTTTCACAGCCATGAGACTTTTCTCATAAGGTTTGGCTCTTTCACATGGTAGATCCTGGCATTTGTCATGGTCTCACTCTCATTGCCATGCTCTAAATAATCTACCTGAAACCTGAGCTTCAATCAACCAAGCACTTGGTAAGTCTGGGTGCATATAACCTTCTCATTGCTACAACCATCACTGAAGCATTTTCAGAATTTATAAAATTGAAATACTTCTAGTTGTTAATCACATCAATATTACCAAAACTCATTTACTTCATGCAATCATTATCATTCTAACATTTGCAAGGAATAGTCACATCATTCATGCAATTAAATGAAATGTTTAGATACTCCTTACTTCACAAGCGTATCTTTTGTACCACCTTAATCTTCCATACAACATTTCTGGCAGCCAATTGATCCTGACTATCCTCTTTATGCACTTACTATCCTGCATTCATAACAGCCTTTGAAATGGTTCCTGAATTGTCATCAATTCATCATTTCAGCCATTAGTTATTCATAACATCACATGCATTCATCTCAAGGCATTCATGCAATACATCACAACATTTGGACCTATACTTATGCAATCAGTCACTCACACCCTTCATATGCATCCATTCAATGCATAACTACAAGATTCATAAAATATTTTTAATGCATATCCACTCAATGCTACCTTGCATTGAGTCAGGAATACTATGCATTCAAACATACCATGCATGGCCTAACCATGACCACTTCATATAGGATGCATTACTATAATCAAGATCATCAGTACTTACTTCCCTTGGGCTACTAAGCTCAACCAATATATACAGGCATGACACCTTTCTATATTCAAATATCCACATGGTATGAGGTCTCTTACCTTTACCAATCCTTGTAGTTTGTCATAATCAAACTCTTACCTTCATGGGTCCTACTTACACCCTTGGCATTACTAGTTTAGTCGGTATCTTGCAGAGGATTGCAGACTTTGCTCACCAACTTTTGTTTATGGACTTGTTGCCTCCTCCCTTTCTCCAGAGGGTTTCTAGTCACATTCATCAGCATCGGCAACATATTCATCTAGGTCCATGTTGTCGTTGCTTTTTCCACTAATGCTAACACCAATGCAATAACTATCATTAGCGGTTCATTATAAATGTCTAATCCTCAATATCCTATGTACACAAAACATATCCTCATCCATTTCAAGTATAAAACTTAGGAAATGTAGTTATAATCAGTAATATAGGGTTTAAGGAAACTTCCCTTTTCAAGTCCCACATCCTCGCATGGAACTCCTCTTCCACACAACAGCTGGTTAGCGTTCATAGTCCTTACTACCTCTAGGCATGCAACTTTCCAGATTTGTCCATTTGATAGCTGCAGCCGTCATTAGCACTTTGCTGCTCCATGCTCAGATTCTGGTGACTTTCCCTTATTCCCTACTGGATAAGCTTTCCAATGCCTATCCACATGCTTCATTCTGACCTCAGGTGTGAAAACCACACCACTTCTAAAAATGAAGATTTTCACCAAATATCGGCATTTTACACACAACTACATTTTGGATTGGGTGCCAACTTTAGCCACTTGTAAACCCCACTGAAAAACTGCTGAAAAATCTTGTTGAAAAATAATCAAAATCTGCTGGAAAATCCCACTTGAAAATCTCAAAATTTCCTTTGCAGAATCGGCTCTCATTTCGACTATTAGCCCGATGTTTCGGCAGTCGAAACAACTAGCTTCTCCGCTGTTCATCGGTGATCCGAACCACAATATTTTCCGCTGCGTCGATGACCGGAACCACTATCCATCAGATGGATAGTTCCTTAGGCATCTGCAATGTCAGGCAGTAGACTGTCTATGGATTCCGTGGCTAAATAGCTCATCGACGGTTGAAAGAACTAATTTCTCCCGACCTATCGGCAGACCAAAAAACTAGCTTCTCCCGGCCTATCGGCGGTCTATTCATCTATGCTTCCGATCTTTGTCGGTGATCGAATCCTCTACCTATCGGATGGCTAGTTCTCTAAGCTTCCGACACTTCGGTAGTCTAATCTTCATTTTTCATTTGACGCTCATCAGCGGTCCAATCAACTAATTTTTTTTGACGTTTTGGGCCGATCCTCCTCTGGCTTTCGACGTATCGACAGACTGATCCTCTATTTTTCTCTGACGTGTCGGCAGTCCAATCTTCTAAAGTTTTTTGACGTTTTCTGTACTTAGAGATTTTTTTCTTTTTTGGAAATTTTTCTTCTTCTTTCCGCCGCCGCATCGGCAACCTCATCTTCTATTTTCCTCCAATACTTGCCGCCACATCGGCTACTCAAACAGCTAAATTTTGCTGACGATTTCCATACTTAGACGAATTTTCAACCTTTCAAAATTTTCCCCTTTCTACTTTCTTCCACCGACGGCATCGAAAGTCCTTTCAGCTAACTCAGCCGACGTATCAGCTGCCCAAACAGCTAACACCTTCCGATGATCTCAACACTTAGAAAATTTTTGAATTTTCACCCACGTCAGCTCAATCATGTACTTTCTGCCACTGCTTGATCTTCTTTTCGTCGGAAAAATAGTTCCATCAGCAACCGCAATGGCGGAACACGATCTTCGATCTTCTTCCGATCGGTGAACTGATTTTGACCGGCATCGACAGTCTTTTCTCGTCAGAATTCTAGTGCTCTAGGCTTCCGTAACGACGGGCGTACAAACCACTATCTTCTTCCGATAGCCGACGATTTCTATACTTAGAATTTTTTTTTGAACTTTCTTCATGGCGTCGGCGGTCGGAGGCCTTACCCATCAGACGTGTAGTTGTTTAGCCATCCGCAATGGCGGACGCTCGAACAGCTTTCTACTTTCGATGATTTTAACACTTGAGCCAAATTTCAAAACTTTCCTATTGTCGGAAATAGGATACACTAACACTGCTGCATCGACATTTTAGTCCCTTCGACAGCCGCAACAGTGGACAGACAACCGCTAAATTCTTCCGCGGTGTCGACGACCCCAACATCTATTTTATACCGACAGACATCAGCACTTAGAAATTTTTTGTAATTTTCCCTCCAATTGTTCTCCATCGGGCATGCTTCCTTCTAGTTCTTCCGCTACATCGGAAATCTGTTCCACTAAGTGTTCCAATGAACTGACTGTTCAAACACTTAGGCAAATTCGTGGAAGTTTTCTGTCATCCATTTCTGATCTCTTTTGGGCAGAGAGAGAAATCCTACCTCTGTCACTGTATCTTGGTGGTCCATTCAGGCCCATGCTGTAACATGAGCTCTGATACCACTCTGTGACATCCCCGACCCTCCGACCAGCGAAGAGGACGCTACCCACACCACACAAACAGGCAAACAGCCCCATGAACATGAACATACATCAATGCTGAAATTAAAAAGCTTAACATAACACATGCTAAGATGCATAAAACATACAAGGATACATAGTTACTCAACATTCAGCGGAAGCAAACATATACATTCCAGCATTCCACATGTTCATCATAATTCATGAAACAATACATATAATTGCATAGATAAAATAGTCATGAGTACTTATCTTTTAATGAAGAACTCTCCCGCAACCAGCTACGTCGCTGCCACGTTCCACCCAACCATAGGCCAGCGTGCTCATCAATCTCTCAACAACACTCCCACCCCCGAGCTGGGCATGATTCCTCAAGGAATAAGGGTCAATGCAGGTTTACACATAGCCAAGGTTTGCCAATCAGCCAAACCCACACATCAGGGTCCTACCAAGTCATCAAGGAGCTAGGACAGGCTAAATGCCAAGCTGGTGGCCTCAACACTAGTCTTCTCATGCACACACAGCCTCTAATCCCACTCTCAACAGTCCGAAGACCAACCATTGCATACCGCAGCAAAACATTCCCTTCACATCTCTGTGAAGAAGGCAAGGACAACCAGGTGCCAATCCCAACCAACAGGTGAAACAACTCAAGTCCTCAAGACAAATCAAAGTTGTTCTTGGCCCTAGCATGGCCAAAAAAACTCAACAGCAACCCAAAACCAGGGTACATCAATAGCCACAACCTCACAATGAATGATGGCAACAATCCATAGTCCCAAAAAAGAGGAGAGGGAAAACTCCCAGCATAGACATGGGAAAACACAAACGTAGAACACGGTGGACAACATATACAGCCACAAGCGACAAAGAGAAATACGCATACCACTGACACTGGTATGGAACACACAGGCACACAGCCCCGAGCGTGAATGGCTCCTGCACCCGAAAATCCTGAGTGACAACCACGATTTCACCCATTCCCTGCGTGAGGAAAACCAACGCAGAAATCCTGTGCATAAGAAGGGGAGAGAGAATGACTTTTTGTGTGAGGGTGATTAGTTGATGAAGAATCCCCCAAATGGTGCATGTGAGGAAGCCGAACCATCTCTGCGTGAGAAATTAGCAAGACTTCCACTCCTATGTGAGGATGAACAGACAACGGCAAGAATGCCTTAGTAGTGGAGGGAGTGGAGTGAATGTTTCTTCTGCCCCACATGACATGAAGAGGAGAGTCTGCTGGTGGAGTGGGCACATGGGCAAGGACTGACAGTCCTACCACAGCCACCACTACTCAGCAATAACTACCTCAACTACTCCACAAAACATTAAAGAGGTTGGATGAGACAAGGGAATATGGAAAATCAAACAAGGCTTTTCACCCCATAGACCAAGGTTTGACATCCCCCACACCCTTATCCTTTGGAATCATGCCCTTTTCATTTTAATGTTGCACTGTCGTAGCTGGTTGTGGGTTTATTTTAATTGATGTGCGTGTTTACATGATGCCAAACTATAATGTGCTGGATAGCACGATATACCATCAGCAACTATCCCCATTGCCAAAACATACACAACCAAATCGATGGTGGGGATTTTTCCTTTAGCTCCTCACCATGATTAATTACATTATATACATCATGCAAACGGGGTCAGAACCCCCCATAGACCAAGGTTTGACATCCCCCTCACCCTTATCCTTTGGAATCATGCCCTTTTCATTTTAACGTTGCACTGTCGTAGCTGGTTGTGGGTTTATTTTAATTGATGTGCGTGTTTACATGATGCCAAACTATAATGTGCCAGATAGCATGATGTACCATTGGAAACTATCCCCATTGTCGAAACATACACAACCAAATCGATGGTGGGGATTTTTCCTTTAGCTCCTCACCGTGATTAATTACATTATATACATCATGCAAACGGGGTCAAAACCGGGGTGTTACAACTTTGTTGAATTTGACATGGATCTGCACTTTCTATGAACAAATCCTAACTGAAGCTAACTACACACTTCTCAACCCTACATATTGCTAAGATTCACAAATCTGGGTTGTACAATGTTTTAAAACCTGGACTTATATTTTTTCCCCCTCAATGTAAATTCTTATGGTTTTAGAAGCCCTTGGAGGAAGGGATTGATCCCAAATTTCTTATCTGAAAACTGCAGTAACATTGATTCCTAGTATGAGTAATTCTTGATTGAATCATATTTTATTTAGTTTTTAAATTTCCCCGACTTTGATGGGATTTGAACTTGTGAATATTAATGCTTTTAAGTTCTACCTGACCTCTAGATCATAGTCTGGTGGACCATCGGCATCTCGACATGGGTATTTCTAGATTCTGAAATGCTTTGATATGGAAAATCATGTGATATACTTCATTCTGGTTGGATGAATGCTTAGGAAGCTTAATAAGTTTATCTTAGGAAAATGCAAGAATCTTATAGAAATTTTGATTCTAATTTGTAATTTTATGTTGTTTGTATGTCATGTTTTAAATTCAAATTGAGTCATGAGCTTTAAACAGATTGCCAATGAACTTAATATTTGTCAAAATAATGTGCTCCTTTTCATCCAGGAATGGTTGGATCGCCATGGGCCATATGACTTTATTGTGGATGGTGCAAATATAATCCTTTATCACTAGAACTTTGTTGATGGCAATTTTAGTGTTTCTCAGGTTAGTGAGAAAGTAGTCAGTTTATTTCCATTTTTTATATTTGCATCACACTTCATGGATTTGTATGTCATTTAGATTTAGTTGGGTATGGAAAGACATTTCATTGGTGCTAATATATCTTACTCGTAATGCATCATTAAAGTTTTACTATCTATGCAATTTGTTTATTACTTTAAAGTTATTCTCTGTAATCAATGTGTTGCGCCAAAGAAGCCCAAAGAAGAAATTGCCTCTCATTTTATTGCACAACAAGCATGCTACATGAGTGCTAGCAGACAATCCTTACAATAAACAACTGATTAAGGATTGGAGAAAAGATGGTTCTTTGTATACAACACCAAATGGGTCTCATGATGATTGGTAAGATAAAAAACATTTCTTTGACTTGTAAGTTTTTATTTCTATTTTTCATAATTAAAAAAGTATTCGATTAGTTGGAATTTAGCTTACATATGTACAAAAATAGGGGGAACTTGGTTTCCTTTTTTAGCTTTTTTTGCAAGGATAACCTTGTGGGGAGTTGTGGACCCAACAAATGCTTCCTCACATTCGTAGATTGTATTACTAGTAAACCTATCATTGTAGACTAGTGCACTTCACCCAGGGAGATTCAAACCAGGTACATACCTGCTGGTACAAAGCTAGCCAAATGCCCAGCAATATTGGCAACAATTGGTTGAGATAAACTCTTAGGCAATTTCCCTCCTCCATTGTAAACAATTTTCAGTCTTTTATTATTATATATTCTATACCATCCCAAGCCAGGGGACTTTGAATTAAGGATGTCTCCCCAGGTTTCTATCCAAGACTGCCAAAATTTTAACTTTTGTCTTGCTAGCATCTAAAAAGAAGACTGAATTACATTTGTCCAATATTTTTTCCATTGCATTAAGGTAGGAGAAAACTAGAAATAATAGAAGAACAAAGAAAGAGAGATAGTATTGCATACTATTGGAGTTTGTGTAGTTGAGAGGCTATTGTCTTTACCATAGACATTATAATTGTTTTCGGTGTTAATGCAACCATGCCCCTTTATCAAACAGGTAGCAACGAGCGATATGGAGGGGAATGAATGGGTCAACAACACCATGAAAAAGATCAAGGTTTCTTCTCCAATTGGCTTGAATATGACATGAAAATCAGTAATTTCTTTCTTTCCCACCATCTATTGTATTTTTAAATTTCAATCAATGATATGCTCTGAATATTCGTGTCTTTTACCATCTGATATATTATGGATATATGCTTAGGTTAGTCTTCTGTATTAACTGACACCAAAGTCACTTGGTTGGTGTTTGTGTTCAATTTCGAATTCGGTGACACTCAAAAGTTGTGTAAACTAAATCAAAACAGAAATAACCCCAACTATAGAAGGCATACATTAGTTTGAACTTTTGACACTTATGACTTGAAATGTTACTACAAGTGTCTTTAATCGCATGTGATCATGTCTATTGTGTAAGATATTTGTTTGTAATATCTTGATGTTAGTTTCTAGCAAATGTGTGTCTGAGCCTACTTTGCATCTAGTCTGGTTTCTCAAACATTCTTTGGAGTTAAAGTGTTTCAAGTTTATTTACAGTTATTTTGTATAAAAATGATTGTTATCACTAAAAACCCATGTTTGGAAGTGTTGGATAGGTAGCTGTCTCGGATTGGAGACTCTCAACACTTGAAGGTCATGCCCACAGGAGTGTTGTGTCTTGCATTCTTAGAATCAATGTAGTGAATTGTTGCCTAGGCCCAATGGATAAGGAAGTAATATCCCTATCTACTCTTCCTTATTTATTTTCTCATTTACACTGATTCTGTGAGGGTTTTATTACATAATCACCTTGTGTTTTCCTGTCAAAACCCCTGTTGTCTTACTTTAGGGAAAACCCCTGGAGCTGGCATGAACCAACCCGAATCCCAAGGGAGAATGGTGAGGTGGCAATGGCCACTTCCCTGAGTTACTGAGTTTGTTATAGGGCTGGCTCTACCTTGTAGCTATAAAACCCTTACAAATTTTCAGCTAACATATGGTTTGAATTTCAGAGAGGTTTAACAATACAGGACTTCTCCCACATAATCATTTGGACACTTGTTGAGACACTTGGAGTCTTATTTCAAGTCAATTTTAGTAGTGAGCTCAGCCCTAAATAAACTCTGTACTAAACTAGCCAATTCTGGAAACTCATAACAGTCATATAGCATGCATTGGGGCATGAGACATCACACTTAGGAATATCATACTTGGAACATATTTTCATAAAATAAATGACTTGTTGTCATTGGCACTTGGAATGGATTGCAACCAACAATGATGACCCATATTTGGGCATATTTTTGTGACAGATTGGTGAGTTTGTGGGACTCTATAGCAAACTTGGAGAAAACCAAATCTAAATATAACCTCAGTACTCCCATAAACACACATTTGAAATTTCTGTAGCAGCCCTTCTGGATAGATCTGATATAAGGGTTTAGGATACCATCCAATAATCTATACCTGCTTATGAAGGCACAAGCTTTGAGGTCTCACATGGGGAAAAACATATGATTCAGTAACAATATTGATGAAAACCTTCCTGTAGTTTTATCCAAAAGGCAAGTATTAGATTGAAAGGTTGTTAAGAATTCTCTTAGGCCGTAGAACATCTTCTTTTCTATTAGACTGGTATTTTGAAGCATCTAGAATTATTCTCTATGGCATCATTTTGACCAATCCTGAGCATCACTTTCAGAGTTATTTTTAAGCAAAAGGAAGTAGATTATTTTTAGTTTTTCACTTATAGTCGGGTGATTCCATGAAGATGGGTAACACTTTTTGGCCAAATTTGGCGATGAAAACCTGATTTTTTACTCATGTGCTAGATAGAAGCCCTCAAAACGCATATATTCCATGTGAATTTTGACTTGCAGTAAGAAAACAAATTGTAGAATATTATGTTGGCTTCATAGTGATATTTTTTTTAAAATATTCCGATGTCATTTAATGTGTGAATTTTTGCATTTAACGAACTGTGTGACCTTAAAAATTTGAAGAAGCTAATAAGTGGCTCGTGTCCACGTAGAGTAATTTAATCTTGCATTAATAATTCTAAAAAAATAAATATATGAGCATGATCTACATACAATGCAGTATGATGTGCATATTTTTTTGTTAATTTTTTTCGCATTATACAATTATTTATTATTTTTCGAAAGTGACCGCATTCGATTTCAGCATCGTTTTAAACACAT
>LPNX010174059.1:0-13370 GCA_001517045.1 Pseudotsuga menziesii | reverse complement strand
CCTAGTTTATTTTTATTCCTTCTTCCAATTTCTCATCTAATTCTATTTTGTAACTTCTAATGGCAGCTATAAAATTTGTTATTGCATTTATTCTTAAATCATCGACCACTTTTTTTACCTTTCCTTTCATTTGTTTGATCTCAAAATCATATTTGCTAAGGAAGGCTAACCATCTAAATTGCCTTGTGTTCAAATTTTGTTGATTAAACCAATATTTCAAGCTTATGTTATCATACATTAGTAGAAACCTTTTACCAATTAGATGATGGCACGACATTTTCAGAGCATGAATTATGGAAGTCAACTCCAAATCATATCTTGTATAATTCTTTTCATGTGTTTTTAGCTTCCTTGATTCATAAGCGATTATAAATCTTCTTATGTTAATACTCCACCAAAACCTTCATTGCATACATCAGTGCACACAATGAAATCCTTGTCTGGATCTTCTATTTTTAGTATAGGTGTAGTAGTTAATAATTCTTTTAATTTATTGAAACTTTATTCACACTTTTGATCCAAGACAAATATTTTTCCCTTTTTCTACAAGGATGATATGAAATTTGCGATCTTTGAAAATCCTTCTATGAATTTCCTGTAATAACCCATTATTCCCATGAATGATCATACATCAGTTACATATTTGGGAGCATGTCATTCAATTATTTCTTTTATCTTAGCCGAGTCCACTAATATTGCTTCCTTTGATTTCACGTGACCTAGGTACTATATCTTATCTTTATAGAATTCGTATTTACTGAAGTTAGCATACAGTTTATGTTCTCTTAGAAGCTATAGTATTCTTTGCAAGTGTTCATCATGTTCTTATTTTTTTTGGAATAAATTAATATGTCATCTATGAAGATGACTACAATTTTATCTAAGTATTTACTTAAGACATTGTTCATTAAACACATCAAGGTTGTTGGAGTGTTTGCTAGCCTAAAAGGAATAACCACAAACTCATAGTGCCCGTATTGGGTTCTGAAATCAGTTTTAAAAATATCTTCGTATTTAGTTTTAACTAGATGATATCTAGATCTCAAGTCTATTTTTGAAAATAGTGTCACTCCGCATATCTGATCAAACATACAATCGATGCAGGGAAGAGAATATATATTTTTCATTGTTTTTTGTTCAGTTGATGGTAGTCTATATATAGACATAATGTACCGTATTTATTTTTGACGAATAAGACAGGTGCTCCCCAAGGGTATACACTTGGTCTTACATAATTTTTTTCTAACATTTCTTATAGTTGTAATTTTAATTCATCAAGTTCTAAAATGGTCATTCGATAAGGAGATTTTGAATTTGGTACAACTCCTGGTACTAACTCAATAGTAAAATCCAGATCTCTCTTTGAAGGTAATTCTATAATTTCTTCAGGGAAAACATCTGAGAAATCTCATAATATTGGAATATCATCGAATTTCAATTTATCTTCTTTATCCATGTGTTCGTTATTTACTATATGTACAAAAAACAAATTACAACCTTTTCTCACATCTTTTTTCATTTGTAACGTTGAGATTTGTCTAACAGAAACTTTCATATGTATCCCTTTGACCATAATTCTTTCTCCTTTATCATTTAAACAAGTAATTTTTTTCTAAAAACAATTTAAAACTACTTGATGTATTTCCTACCAATCCATACCTATTAAAACATCATAAGATCCTAACGAAAATATATTTAACTTTACTTGAGTTTTAAAGTGACTCATAAACAATTCACATCTTTGAAAATAATTAACTAATTTTTTGTTGGTCTTTGTGGCTAACTAAACCAACCAATACTTTTCAAAATTTTATAAAGGACACATAGGTTAAAGTAGCACCTGGGTCAATCAGAATAGAAACAAACTGGTTTCGTATCATATCTTGTACTTCCACCATGAAAGTTTCGTAAGCTTGTCAATTCTTCAAGGCTACATTAATTCTGGTAATTTCATTTGCTATGTCACCCAGTGTTTCCTCCTCTTTGATGGTATGTACATTGTTGTAGTTTCTCATTCTGTTCAGATAGTCTTTGGCATAGTAAGGTACTTGGAATTCCCATCACTTTAAAAGTTATTTAGGTTCACTAATTTTTATCATAATTATTAGGCATATCTATTCCTTTTGGTGTCATCAATGTTTTGCTATGTTTTACTTTTAAAATCTGTTCCTTGATAATTATTCTTAGAGAAATTCAGAGAATTATTTCTGAAGCTTTTACTAGGCTTAAAACGTTTTCTTTTCTAGTCAAATTTATTTTCTCTCTTATTCTTCCAGTTAGGTATGCTTTCTCTCTTTTTACTTTGTTTGTAAGAGAAGTTATCTTTTCTCATTTCCTCTATAAGGGTCTTTGGATTATCAAATTCAATTCTGTCCTTAAAGCTAGTGGCCAAACAGCTTAGAAAACTCTGTATTTTAGGATTTTCGTCAATTATATATGGTGCATATCTTAGTAAACTTAGAAATTTAGTACTCAACTCTTTCATTGACATTGACCCTAGTTTAAGTTCATAAAATGCGTTTTCTCTTTATTCATAATACTTTCAGATAAGAATTTCCTTTTGAAGTATTTTTAAAGGCTCTATAGGTTAAATATGTTTCTTTAAGGTTTTTAACTCTTTTTATGTCGTGCCACCAGATGTCAGCCTTTTCGGTTCTGTTGTAGATAGCCATCCATTATTTTAGTCTATCGGAGTAGTTATAAATCTGAAAGTACTTTTTTCATACCCGATAACCAAGCCTTGGCTTCTTCACCCTTTTCCACTTATCCATTGAACATGGGAGGTTTTATGTTTTTAAATTCCCTTGAGATATCTTCATGGGGTTATATTTCCTCTTCCTAGGACCTCTATTGCTTTCACTACTTTCAGTAGTGTATTTATAATTTTCTTTGTGCAACCTCACTTTAACTCTTGAAGAAGATTCACTATCAGAAAATTTTAATTTCTTACCCTTGTGTTTGTATGATACGATTTTAGAATCAGTTTCATACTATTTTATTTTATCTTTACCTTCATTGTGTATTTTTTCTAGTAGTATATGATTTAGATCCTCTTGATATTTTATAATTCTTTCATTATCTTCCTTTACTATTTGAAGTTCAACTCTTAAATCTATTACTGTTTGAAGTAGTTCTCAGGGTTGATTATTTATTTCTACATAAACATTATCTAGGTTATTGTGATGGGATCCATCTTCAGCAGATGCTTCAACTCCTTCTATTTCGTGCAAAATAAAATTTTATATTTCTGTATAGAAATAGCTTTAAAAAAATGATCAATATATTTTGTTTCCTATTTGCATGATCAATATATTTTGTTTTTCTCTTGTTCTAATGCAAAACTACTATAATATTTTTGCAAGTGACCTTTCTCCAAGATTTCCTACTTGTGTTAACATACCCTAAGACCTGCTAAGGGTAAGCAAGGTATAGTTTAATATCACACACTATCCTAAGTAAAAATACACCCAAGTGCTTGGCTTATTCAAATGAAAACAAGCATAAAACTAACCCTATGGTTTTCATGGTGTGAGTTAACAAATTTCAAACTATAGAGTTTTCGGTTAGCATTTGGACATTAAAGTGATATGTACTAGGACATGTGATGGCCTTAACGTTTACATATGGGATACATGAAAGCTAAAGTGAACACCCTAGGGGTTTTTATGTTCCCTCATTTTCTCTCTCGGTCTTGTTGTTGCATTGATTTTTCTCTCCAAAGAAGTGGAGGGTAGAGAGGGAGAGATGAGCTCTCGGATTCCATGTCTTCATCTCAGCCTCATGCTCTTGACTCCATGATGGCACCAAACTGTTTTTAAACTATTTGGCTCATTGGTATGCAACTCTCTAACAATGGTGGATTGTTCTGCACTAAAACCTTGGGTGTTATTTCTTCGTTTTTTCCTTCGATGGTAAGCTTATTTATTCATATTTGTGTTTTCTTTTCCTCAAATATATTTTTATTTATTTGTTTTAATCTAAATAATCCTATGATGTTTACAATGCAGGAGGATCCTATTGGTTGTTGTGTGGATGAGGGAAATGGTCTTCGTGGCTGGCATGTGGTCTAGTAAGACTTGGAACTTCCATTCCTCCTCTGTGAATTTGTTGGTTAAGTCTCTGTTGTGCATGTTGTAGCTGGGTCTACACTCTCCAGCTTACTCTTTCTTTTTAACGAATAATACATGTGCTCCCCAAGGCGATGAGGGATGATTTTAAGGAACCATACTTATTTAAAAGTGTATAAATGTTGGCGAATATTACGAATTCTTAAAATGCCAACTATAAAATGATTGGTGATATTTTTCAAAAAATATTTTAATTTCCAAGGATTTTATATCATTTATATAATAATTTGGCGATTTTTAGGGTGAAAAAATTTTACCCCATCAAAATTGGGCGAAACAGGGCTTCAAAAAATGCAAAATGGCGAATATATTTTGGGAGAAAAACATGGAAAAATAGCCCATTGGGCTAAAATTCGCCCCTAAAATTATCCCTGAAGGGGATACACTTGGTATTACATATTTTTTGTCTATTAGTTCTTGCAATTATAGTTTTAATTCATTTTGTTCTAAAATTTTCATTCGATAAGGAGCCTTTGAATTATGTATAGATCTTGGTAGTAATTCAATTTTAAAATCCAGATCTATCTTTGGAGGTAATCCTGGAATTTATTCTGAGAAAAAAATCTAAGAAACCTTGTAGGATTGGAGTATCATCGAACTGCAACTTATCTTATTTACCCATTTGTTCATTATTTATTACATGTATGACAAAGACTTTACAACCTTTTCTTACATCATTTTTCATTTGTAAGGTTGAGATTTTTCAAATAGGATTTTCCCTAGGTATTCCTTTGACTATAATCCTTTCTCCTTTATCATTTAAGCAGGTAAATGATTTATGAAAAACAATTTAAAATTAATTGATGTTTTTCCATCCAATCCATCCCTATTAAAACATCATAAGATCCTAACGACAATACATTTAACTTGACTTGAGTTTTGAACTGACTCATAAACAAATCACAGTTTTCAACATAATTAACTACTTTCCTTTTAGTCCCTGTAGCTAATTAGACCAAACAAGACTTTTCAAACTTTTTCAAAGATAATTTTCATTTTTTCAATATTCTAGGTAACACATAGCTTAAACTAGCACTTAGGTCAATCATAATAGAAAGAGGATGGTTTTGTATCATACATTGTACTTCCATCATGGAAGTTTGATGGTCATCCTGATGATTTTCCAAGGCTGAATTTATTCTGGGCATTTCATTTGCTACATCTCCAATTGTTTCATCTTCCTAAATGGTATGCACATTGCTAAGGTTCCCCTTCTTGTTCGGACAATACTTGGCATAATGTGGTCCTTGAAATTCCCAACACTTTACAAGCTCCTTCTGTTCATTATTTGTAACATAATTGTTAGGAACATCTCTGCCTTTTGGTGCTGTAGTATTTTGCTATGTTTTACTTTTAAAATATATTCCTTGATAATTATTCTGAGAGAAATTCCAAGAATTATTTGGAAAACTTTTATTATACTTAAAACCTTTTCTATTTTGATCAAAGTTACTTGTTCTCTCATTCTTCCAGTTAAGCATGCTTTCTCTCTTTTTACTATGTTCCTAATAGAAGTTAGCTTTTATCATTGCCTCTTCAAGGGTATTTGGATTATCAAATTCAATTCTGTCCTTGAAGCTAGTGGGAAGACATCTTAAAAATCTTTGTATTTTAGACCTTTCATCAATTATATATGGTAAATATCTTAGTAAACTTAGAAATTTTCTACTTAGCTTTTTCATTGACATTGAACCAAGTTTTAGTTCATACAAATATTTAGCTTGTTCATCATAATACTATTAAGATAAGAATTTTCTTTTAAATTACTTTTTAAAGACTCTCCAGGTTAAATAATTTTCCTTAATATTTTTTACTCTTTTTATGTCCTACCACCATATGCCAGCTTTTTAGGTTATGTTGTAGACAGCTAGCTAGGATTTCACTCTATCGGAGCAGTTATAAATCTGGATGTACTTTTTCATTCCCGATAACAAAGCCTTGGTTTCTTCACCCTTTTCTACTTCCTCGTTGAACATGGGAGATTTTATGTTTTTAAATTCTTTTGAGATTTCTTCATAAGGTTTATACTTCCTTTTCCTATGTTTATGATCCCTCTCACTACTTTCACTTGTGTATTTAGGGCCTTCCTCTATGCGACCTTACGATAACTCCTAAAAAATATTCACTATCATAAAATTTTACTTCCTTACTCTTTTGTTTGTATGATATTGTTTCAAAATCAGTTACATACACATTTCTTTTATCTTTACCTCTATTGTGTATTTTGTCTAGTAAAATCTGATTTAGTTCCAAAATTCTTTCATTATCTATTTTCATAGTTTGTAGTTCAGTTTTTAACTCTTTCACTATTTCTTGTAACTCTAAGGGTTGATTATTTAGTTCCACATAAATGATGTCTGGATTATTCTGATGAGATCCATTTTCAACAGATGCTTCAACACCTTCCATTTTCCTACAAAAGAAATTTTTAATATTGCTGTATAGAAATAAATTTAAATATGATTATTATATTTTGTTTCTTGTTTGTATGCAAGTGAGCCAATCAGGCCTAGTGTTTGGAAACTCACTCTCATACCACATGTAACATCCCCTAATTTACAAAATTAAAAAAATTATTATTCAATATATACCAATCTGTAAAATCCTAAGAAGATAACTCTATGAAATGTTATGATTTACGTTCTTTGTCTATTGTGGCAACCAAAATAATGTATCTTAATTTTTACTGCCAAATATGAAGAATAAAATTAGTTCCATACAACCTTCAAACTATGTTTAGTGTTTTACACCAGATGTTCCTTTTGCGATAATAAGTTGATGCAAGTAATGTTATAATGTGACTACATACTTGGTCGTTAAAGTTACTTTGATTTTCTATGGTTGAATGTGTTATGGATGTTGTTTATTCTATTTTCATCCATTGAACTTACCTATCAGCTAGGGAAAGGGGTCACGGGTCTTATTTAGCTTTTACAACTAACGCAAAACCTATGTTTCCTTGTGAAGGTGAAAACGACCAGGCCTAAAGCCTCCTAGCTAAAACTAAAAAAAAAAATCCTAATCTAGGACATACCACTCATCCTAATCCAAGGTCTAAAAAAGGGGCTCAAAAACAAACATTATCCTATGTCAATACAAAAGTGCAAGGAACAAAATAATGCGAACAAGGATAGCCAATTTAGAAAATAATTTAAAGGTTGATTTGATGTGTTTTGGTTGTGGTTTATTGGTGACATTACTCGGGCCATGTGAAGGCCTTGAATGCACCAGATGGTGGTAATTAACCATGTTGCAAAACCTAAGGGTTTATGGCACCTAGGAGAGGTGTTTACCTTGTCCTTGAAGATTCGTATCTATTGGTTTTTTTTGTTTGTGCTCTATGGGGTTCGACTATCCGTTGTCTGCACTGCTATGTAGCTCTACTATGATTTCAAAGGTGGAGGATCTGATTTGCTCGACCCTCGACACCCTCCCTCCTTATCTACATTTTCATCAATTTTCTGTGTGGTTTTGGTTATGCGAGGTGGTAAAAATGGTGACTAGACTATTGTTGTTAAGTTAGTCTTTGTTTATTAATATAACAGGTAAATCCCTTCACTAGTTTTACATTACTCTTTTTCTATTATCAGTTAATTTTATAGTTTAACATAATGACCCCTATAATGTTTACGTGTAGGAGACTATCACGAACGAACTGTGGTAAAACGTTCTTGGTTGGACGAAGTGAGGATCAGAAGCTTCAGTCCAGGTAAGACTTGTTACCTAATGTTTCATGGCTCTGAGGCTAGTGGTATCATGGCTGGTCTTGTGTTTCCATGGAATGGTTTGGGAATCCATATCTATGTTTGTATTATGCAGCGTGAAAGTCATAATCCTCTTTGGTATAGTCGTGAGGCATTTACATTTGATAATGTAAGGGAGAACCCTTCGACCATGGAGTCGAAGTGACTGCAATGTTTGTTTTGTGTACATGGTGATGTGGTTTATTTATTTGTGATGTATTTTGAATATTCTTGTGACTGTCACTCCAAAATGTAAAATCTTTACTTTCCTTAGAAAAAACCTGTGAGGTATTTTGTTGATAAAAATACGCAATCCTAAATATTGTCTTGGTTTTCAATTTTGTTCCTCTTTATTTATTTAACATGACGCAAGGCCGTGGATACCTTCTAGCATTGTAAAAGATGTGTTTTATAATATTTAGGCCATATGAAGACTAGTCTATTATTAAGGAAATTATTTGGGCCATGATTTCACTGAAAACTTGGAAATGGTAAACAGTGTAGGCCATTGCCATGAATTGAAACATTTACCTTGGTTTTTATGGGTTTCAATTTCTAGTTTGTTAGGTTAATGGTATTTAGACATTAACCATCTTGATGTGAAGAAAACAATGAATGATTAAGTGTATGACCTTTATTTTCTTGTATGTATCTTTGGAATGTTGCTATTGACTAAAAGGATGTTAACAGGTTTTGAACCCCTGACCTATTTTATTGTTTAAACAATATTTACCTTAGTTTGTTCAAAGTGAAATTTTGTTAGGGTTTCCATGTTGTAGCTTCCATAGATTATCTAACACCTAGCTTAACCAAATTCTGCTTTTGGTTATCAAAGGGCTTCAGGTTTGAAAACCCCAACTTGATTTAACCCTTTAACTTACAATTTTGTAGGAATAGTTATATTAGTATAATTATTAGATGTGTAAACTATTTTTTATTTATAGATTGTATGTTAATATAGTAGGTTAATATGTAATTCTAACATGTGTGTAAAGTCATTTATATCAATTTTGTAAAGATCTTCATTTGATTTCTAAACCCCAATTTAAATTTTGTACAGAGTTTTCTTTTCTAATGGAACTTGTATATCTTAAGCTTACTTAAGGAGAAAATGGCAAACTAGGGAGAAAAGTAATTGTATATAATATAAATAACTAATTTTAAAACTTAAAACTACTCAATTAGATTAAATGTAATGTAGCTAGTATTCGACGCAAAACAGGGAAATCACTGCTTGTACCTCTATAATTATCCTTATCATGACTGTAATGATTTATCCAAAATTATGAAAGTAATAAACATCAGATAACTAATTATAATATCAAGAAAAAGAATATACAACTTTTTTTTTGTAGAGAAAATATATTACAGATAGTTACTATTAAACTTCTCTAGATACTAAACATACTTTTATGTACAAATTATAGAAATAGAATTAAGTCAAAGATAGAAAATAAACAATAAGAACTTGGATAATATGTAGAAGGGGGACAAACAACCAAAGGAAATCGTTCTTCCCAACCATCTCCTGAAGTAGCCAAGGTTACATGCTTAGGACCCTAGAGCCTATTCACTGAACCACTAGGACGAAGATCACTAGATAATAGCACACACGGACCCTGTTGTAACTTAGTACTTAGTAGCAAACTTAACTAATCAATTCCACTTTAGCTATCCCTTCATCAAATTCCTTGTGTGCCTGACTTTTCAGTTTTGTAGTAGTCACAAGGTTCATTCACTTCAAAAATATAATGTAGTGAGCCTCTTGCTCAATTTGATGGTATTTAAAATATTTCCTAGGTCTTTGGGTTAGTTTTGGAATTAAATCAACCACCTGCTCAATTCCCCCTTTCACGGAACATGACCACAATTTTAGGGATTTTTCTTCCTACAACAGCTAGAAATTGAAATGCTAGTGCTGCCACTTGTCAACCATCCTTATACAGCTGCTCATTCCTCTTAGTGGGTTAGTGAACAATCATTCAATAGTCTCCTTCGGGTAGGTGTCTCATCTATTTAATTATTAAAATAAATAAATATTCAATTACAGTCATCCTTGATAAACTTGGTCATAAAAACTTTACAATAAATTTAACATAACTTTTTTCTCAAATAAATAAAAAGATTTATTTTTAATTTCTAGGTGGGTTACAAAAAAAATATAGAATAAAGAAATATAATGCATTGTTAAATGGTGGTTCATGCATTGATAAGAGTTAGTGAAGAGACAACCCAATTAACTAAAGAAGATAACAGGTAGTTGAAGCATATACAACAACTGATTACAAGTACGCATGGAGAACAAGTTACAATAACTTATTTATGGAACTTAAATTATAACCTATCAATATTCATACACCACAATTTAAATAACTACACTAATAAATAATTTGTAACACGCCTAAATATCGTAAAAAAAGAATTACATTGATTACTTCCATATTGACTTAACATATTCTCTAGGATTTACTTATGTGAAATTTAATATGTTTGTCCTATTTTTTTTATGGCGGCTTCTACTAAGTTGTGATAGTGGTTATCTCCTCTGGGGACCTCCATCCATATCTTACGTAGGTGATATATTTTGTTTTTATTTGTTCTTTATTGTTTACATTTTATATTAGGTTTAAACTAGCCTAAGGTGTGGGGATATTATCCATGGTCTTGACCCTATCCCTTAGGTTGCGATGTAAATTAAAGGTTTTGTCCCTTACCATATTCTATGCTATGGTGTGTGGTGATATTCCCTTAAGTGTAAGGTTCTTAGGGTTTATAAATCATAAGGTTCCTCCAGATGGTGGCCTCTTGTTATATCAATAAAATATGAGGTTTTAAGACATAATACTTGGCATGAGACTACATAGTTTGTCCTAAGATGCACTTTATTTATAGTCCTTTATGCTTATGGTTTATATACCATGTCATATGGTTATACCTTCATTTGAAAAGTGTTAATTTTCAGGATACTATAACATGGGGGTTGCATTGTATTTTGATATTATTGGCATAATATAATACTATGGTTGTAAAATTATTTCGGTGATCTTGGCATACTCTAACACTATGCTTATAGTGTATTAAGGGTGTGGTTCTTGGCATAATGCATGATGGAATTACATGTCACGGTTCCAAAACCTATGATGGTTCTTGGCAATGGTCATATTCTAAAGTTGATTGCAATTATTGTGTTGTCGATGGTTATTGTGTTTGTCCGTGGTTTACTTTGGGATTAACTTATGACATGGCTGGGAGTTGAAAATGTAGCTAGGTCCTTTACAGTGCTACATGGTGCCCCCTCCACCTTCCATCTGTTCAAATGAGAGTTAGGATTTTCAGACCATGTCTTAATGTGTTGTTTCTTGTCCAGGGCCTCATTTGCATGTTGGTTTGGTGGGAAAAACATAGAGACGAGATCTGTTCAGCTCATGATGGAAAGTGTATAGGTGGTTTCTTGATTTTTATGTGTAGTCAACATGAGATGAAGGGATATTCCCTAGCTACTGTGGAAGAAATAGTTGTTTAGAACTTTGTGTGGCCAACAAGGGCCGTTGATCTTTGATTTGTTTGCCAAGTGTGGCTCTTGGTTTTGAGAAAGTGTTAATAGTACTCTCTTTTTTCCTCTTGAGGTGTTAAAAGAGATTCTTCAACTTCCATGGTTGACTATAGAGAAGAACATCAACTTGACACATCATCTCCTTTCGCACTATTTGCTACAGGTAAGGGTTTTATTTTTTTTCAAATAAGTTTCGTTGTTGTTGATTTCTTAATGGAACGAATTAGTAAATTCAAACTGTATTATTGTTTTGAAAAAGAAGAGAAAGGATGGATATGGGTTCTCCAGGGGATCTAACCCTTGGACCTCACTACCATTTCTCTAAAGTAAGAGTTGTCCCATAATTTATGCATAATTTAAGTTTTCTATTTGATTTGATTTCAGATAGTATAAATTTTTTTCTAAATGTAATGAATAATGCAAGTTACGGTGTTGGAGAGGGAGGCGATAGGGTCACCTCCTCCTAGGCCCACATTTCCAAATTCCCAGGTAAATTTTTCAGATCATAGTTAAACCTCTAGTTTCCTTATTAATATTTTCGACACCATGCTGACCCATCTATGTCGTGGTTGCAGAACATGCTGGAAGGAGCTGTGATAGTTTCAAGTGGTAGCCACAACATTTAAAAAGATAAAGTGTTTCAGTTTAAAAGAATATTTTTTTTTTACAACCCTTATAGGGTTTGTTTTGTGTCATCTCTTTAGCTATTATTACGAGACTATAATGTAATGCTTTATATGTACCCTAGAAGGGTTTGGGTGCCATGAACCAGTTTTCTTCCCATATTTTTTAACGTTGGTCATAAAATTACTATGGAATCCATCAATGATGGTCTTATAGCCACTCTTTAATAAATATATGTGTTTTTTAATTTATATACTAGATGTCGACATTCGGCTGTGTAATTCCAATGATCATTTTTTCATTATACGGTTATATATTTGTATACTATTAGTTTTTAAGTCACAAGGCTACCATCGTTGATGGTATTATGACTATTGGTATAATAATTTGTTTACAGTTGTAATGTTGTGATCGTATGATGAACAAGATGCATGTGTGTGAATACTCTACTGAGGCTTTTCCTCTGTGTATATTGGGGTAGCTAGGATGTAGACTTATGACCCTATCTTTACTGTTCTTGTTCGATTAACTGATACGACCCATAGGTTCTGTGATTTCTTATGCAGTAGTTAAAATATTTGTTTTAAGACTCAACTATCGATGATAGCTTTGTTCTGATGGGAAAACAATACCTATTTCGTGTCTGGTATTTTGATGCCATAAATATAGTGGTAACAACTAGAACACCTATTGGTGAAAATATTAGATTTGATTTGATTTGATTTTATCTGTCCTCCGCATGCTTTGTAAATAGAATAATGTTAATTAGGATCTTCGATCCATATGTGTTTGTTTAAACAAAATCTAGAACAGATTGTCTAAGTGATTTAATAGTTGATTATTGTAAATATGTTATTTATACAGTCTCTTATTTTGATTACTGTAGATATTGTATTTATACAATCTCTTAGTTTGAATACTGTAGATGTACAATTTATGCAGTCTCTTAGTTTGATTATTGTAGATATGCGATTTATACAGTCTTGTAGTTACTTTGGATGTTTGAATTGGAAATAAAAACCTATAGATCCTTAAAGGATCGGCTCATAATATTATTAATTTTATTATGTGGATAGTGAATTAAACTAAATCTTTGATCCGACATATATGATATAAGATTAATTTGTATTTGAAACTGTAAGTAGGATTACTTTGTATGTAACATATCTACTTCATACCTTAATAATATTTTCATGATTGTATGTAACATATCTACTTCATAACTTAATAAGATTAAACTATGGATTGATGTATCCTAAACTATGGAAGGCTCGACTATTCAGATTTTCCAATCGTGGGCTCATGGGCTAGCAAATCCATCGA
>LPNX010174042.1:0-31062 GCA_001517045.1 Pseudotsuga menziesii | reverse complement strand
GATGTTTTTATTTCTATTGCATATTGGGAAAGATTGATTTCTGGAGTCTAGCTGTCTGTTGTGGTACCCCAAGCCATAGGAATTTCTCTCCGTAACAGTAAGTGTTATGGAGAACAACAAAAATGGGTTTGGTGCATGTCTAGGGAAATGAACAAAAACAATAATTCGAATAATCAAGACTTATGACCTATAGTAATATTTTAGCATCATCAAGAACAACACCTCAAACATCCATACCTAACCTCCCAAGACCATAGTTTGTCTGTGTGTTGTAATATGGACACCATTAGGAGGATTTAAGAACTAATTATGGGTCATAGTCCCTTGATCATGCTTGGGGGAGAAAACTTAAGACTTATTCCCTAAAGGTAGTTTTTAAGGCTTGATGTCCATGAACAGGGCATCGAACCTGAACATAGGGCCTCTATATGTGATCTTTTGCATCTAAGAGAGAATATGCAATACATTAGAATTATTTTATCACTAGGAACATATCCGTAGACATGGTTGATGGAGGAAACATAGCCCTTAGGCCCTAAAGGAATCCTAAAGACATATAGGGCCAATAAAAACACATCGAAAAAACAAAAAGGATCTCTTAAGGGTATCCTCAACGACTAAGTTGGGATATGGCCATGATTAGGAGTTTTTTATCCTTAGATATGGAGGGTAAGGTGTTAATCATGGTTGGTACAAAAAGATTTATTTTAAGGTTGCAAACTAGCTTTTAGGGTTCAAGGTCTATGAACGACACCTTGAATCACCATAGATGACCTCTCAAGTTGATATTTTTCATTTGAATGGGTATATGGGAACTGTTAGGGATTTCTAAGTAATATGTATGTGTCTTGGGACCTTAAACATAATAATGGGACGAAACATAGGCCTTAGCGCCTAGAAGATGCTTCTATGGATCTAGAGCCAAGAATTATGTGTTAAACAACCTCAATAGAGCCTTCCATGGTATCATTTACCTTGAAATGGGAATCTAGTTCCATTAGAACATTTTTTAGCACTAAGTACAGATATTAAGCCCCGTGATATGGGTGGGGGCGAAAACTTGGTCCTTAGGCCTTAAAAGAAGTTGTTAACCATTTAGGGCCAAAATTGATGCCTTCAACCACCACACACGATGTTGAAAGTGAATACTTTGAATATTAATGGGGATATGCATGCCATCATCATTTGTTGAGCATTAGGTATGCGTCTCGAGGCCATGTACATGGTCATGGGAGGAAACTATAGCCTTAGGCCCTAACTAAAGTTTATAGGAATCCAAGGCTAGGAGGGACACCTTAAAAAATCACACATAGCATGGGACCTCCGAGACATGATTGAGGGAATATGATCTTTCCTTACGCCATGAAGGAATATTTGAGGCATCCATGTTAATGAACAATTCCTTGAAGCAACACACATGACCTACTTAATGTATGCTTGGTATCCAAGAAAATATGCACATGACTTTAAGAAGTTTTGAGTATTACATATGTGTATTAAGGCCTCAACATGGTCAAGGAAGGAAATCCAAGACTTGATCCCTAAAGAATCTTTTTGGCATATATGGTTAGGAATGTCCCTTACTCACTAGCCCTCTATGTCTTACTCACTGGCCCTCCCTGCCTTTGTATTTCCATCTCTCTATATCTCTATGCGTGTGTGTATTTCCCCCCTCTCTCACACAACCTCCCTCTATCTATCTATCTCTATGTGTGTGTGTGTGTGTCCCTCCCCCACTCCCCCTTTCTCATAACCTCTCCAACTTCTTTATACCTCCCTCACAATCCCTCCCTACATCACTCTCTCTTTATTGCTTTCCCCTCCCTTTTCTCTCGTTGGTCACCCCTCCCCCTCTCTATCCCAGCCAATCTCTCTCTCCCTCTCTCTCTCTATTTGTGTGTGTATGTCGCTCCCACCTCTCTCTCATACAACATCCCTCTCTCTATATATCGATGTGTGTGTGGGTGTCCCTCCCTCATTCCCCCTCTCTCATAACCTCTCTCCACCTTCTCTATACCTCCCTCACTATAATTCCCTCCATCACTCTGTCTCTATCGGTCACCCTTTCCTCCCTTTGTGTGTGTATGTGTGTGCCCTCTTTCTATCTATATCTATGCGTGTGTGTCCAGCCCTTACCCCCCTCTCTCATAAACTCTCTCCACCTTCTCTATACCTCCCTCACTCCATCACTCTCTCTCTATCGTTCACCTCGCCCCCTTCTCTTTATCACTCGCCACTCCCTCTCTCTCTCACCCACACACAATCTATGTGTGTGTGTGTGTCACTCCTCGATCCCTCTCTCTCTCTCTCTTTGTTTGTGTGTGTGTGTCCCTCCCTCACTCCCACTCTCTCATAACCTCTCTCCACCTTTTCTATATCTCCCTCATTATCCTTCCATCCATCACTCTCTCTCTCTCTATTGCTCACCCCTTCCCCTCTCTCTTTTTCTTTCACCACTCCCCCTCCTCCCTCTTTATCTTATTCTCTCTCACACTCTCTCTACATCATTCTCTCTCTCTCTTTCTCTCTATGTTTTCAACTTATCCCTTCTTCTCAACCCCCTACCTCATTACAACCCTTATTCTTTGTTTTATCGCGTCTCATTCCCCTCTCTTCAATTCCCCTCTGCTTCCTCCTCTCTCCTCCAACACATCCTATTCCTCCTCTGATCCTCAATATCCACTTTTTCATTCATCAATCATCTCTCTCATCAAATCATCACCCACTTCCTCCCTTGCACCCCATCCCTCGTTGACACTCGAGTTTCACGTACTGCTTCTAACCCTATATGTCTTCTACACCTCTTCTCCTCTTAATAGTGCTCACAATCCCCACTCCCGTTCACTCTTGTAACCCATCATGTTCACATTCCCTTCATCTTTTTCCACTTGAACTTACAATATCCTCCTAGGCCCTTGACCCTTCCCCACCCCCTCTCAATTATTAACCATACTCATTTAAACTTACAACATCCTCTTAGGCCCTTGACCCTTCCCCACCCCCTCTCAACTATTAACCATACTCATTTAAACTTACAACATCCTCCTAGGCCCTTAATAATTCTCCACCCCCTCTCAACTATTAACCATACCCATTGGAACTTCCAACATCCTCTTAGGCCCTTGAGCCTTCCCCACCCCCACTTGAAATTCCAACATCCTCCTAGGCCCTTGACTCTTCCCCACCCCCTCTCAACTATTAACCATACATTTGATTTCTTGCATTTAGTGCTAGCGTTTTTGCTCTACATAGCATGCACACGTTATAGAACTACATAATGCGCACGTGTTTTGTAATTTGAATTTAAACAAAACATGCTCTCATTATGTAGCGCCTAAACCATGCCAATTCATTTGCTCGCATGCCACCAATAGTTCCATGTGTATGGTTTGGAGTTTGCTTCAGTAACACCAAACATGTGCTATGGAATGTGATAAACCATAGCTAATTAGGCATTTCTCCCAGTTTCTGAAGAAGTTGTTATTTATGCACTCATTATAGTATGTTGCACACAATCATTTTTGACGAAATCTTAAACATAAATAACATATTCTAAACACGTAATTTTTATTTAAAATTATTATCTTTTCCTATTTTTTTTCCAATTTCTATTGTGTCCTAACTCTTAAACTCAAAAAACATGTTAGTTTTTTTTCATAACTTTTTCAATTCTTAATCCTTTTAAAAACAAATTTGATGGTGCACTAGAAGACAGTGACCTTTACATTCTATAAAAAACCATTTCATAGTTATTTCATTAAGACCTTCAAAGGTTGCACCCAAAAGACACCATTTTCCATGAATGATCACTTAGATAATTATAAAAAATTTTAAAATTACTAATTTTATTTTTGGAAAATAGACTAATGCTATATGTTCTCTACATGTCTGCAAATTTTTGTAACTTGAAACCATCATTTGACCCCTCAAATGCTGCATTCACAAAAACATATACCTTATCATTGCAAAAAGACATATACCTTATCATTTGTCTAAAAAAATAAAAAGTGATTCTTAAAAAAAATTGAAACATGACATAATTATGAAAATTTTCAATACATAAAATGGATATATTGAGAAACATGATTCAATTTCTTACATTTCATATTTTTTATTCAAAGCAAGATATTTTATGCAAGTATTTCAAAAAATCCAATTAGATTGAGTGCCTGATTTTTCAGTTTTCTATTGCATTTAATGTGCCAAAAACGACCCTCATTAACTTGCACTCACGGTTACATATCCTATAACAAATAACGAAAAAATGAAATGAAAGCAAAGACATCTTCAACCAAATGAAAGAGTTTAATTTTATACTATATATATAATAACAACTACTTATTGCAAATCATATATCTAAGCATACCCATACCCAACAAGCCTATTAAAAAAAATTAATGAACGGTTTGAAAAAATAATTGAAAAATACATCCTAGCAAACTTTGAGATAATTTTTTAATAGTATTGACTAGTAAAGGCATATGACCATCAAATTCCAATAAAATGCCAAATTAAAGGCGTATAAACGTCAAATAACCCTATCCAATAAAATGCCAAATTAAAGGCGTATAAACGTCAAATAACCCTATCCAAGCAATCTTTCTGGACATCCTGGTTGCTGTTTCCAGAAATACCTCTGTACTACATTTAGTAGTTCAAGTCAACATCCACCTCAGTTACCTATAGGCTATAGCTAGTCTTCATTTGGATTGCTATATCACATCTTAATTTAATGTAATAAAAGAAGCCATAGCTAAAAGATCTCACACACCTATAAGCATTGTTACACCCAAAAATATAAACTCTATTGTAAGCAGTAGTGTATGATTTACATCCAAATCCAAGCGAGATAGTTAACAGAGTAGCAAAGAGATCAGTACCGAAGAGAAGAGAAGAGTTGTTCTGCTAACATAGCAAGATCTGTGAAGAATCAAGGCATATACATACATGGCTTCAGAGTTCACATTAATTATAAATATTTGTTGGATGGCATTACATGAATACACATGGCTTTATATTATTTCATATGAGCAGACTCAGTGGGCAGTCTAATAGCGGAACATATTATTCCATGGAGTAGCAGCAGCATGAACGCTTCCATAATAAGTTGCATGTAATGGATTATAACTAGCAGAGTAAGCTGCTCCCCGCAGATTTGAAACAGTCCTCTGCAGAAAAGTGTAAAGAGCCCGAGAAAAAGCACATACTTGAGTAAGCAATAAGGGTATGTTCCTGCAAGAGGGAAGGCATAACACCGAACAAGATAGGAGACCTAAAACGCCCAACATATTACATTACAAATAGCATATTACATTCCTTCAAAGATGAATGTATTCATCAGGAGAGAAAAAAAATACAATAACAGCGCAACAAGCAAACGCAAGACTCAGCAACAACATTTTTTCACACTTTGCAACAAGCAAACACAAGACTCTGCAACAACATTTTGTCACACACTGCAGCAAGCAAACACAAGACTCTGCAACAACAATTTTTCACACTCTGCAACAAGCAAACACAAGACTCTGCAACAACAATTTTTCACACTCTGCAGCAAGCAAACACAAGACCCTGCAACAACATTTTCTCACACTCTGCAGCAAGCAAACACAAGACTCTGCAACAACATTATTTCACACAATGCAGCAAGCAAACACAAGACTCTGCAACAACAATTTTTTAGGGCCTGCAACAAGCAAACACAAGACTCTACAACAACATTTTTTCACACTGCAACAAGCAAACACAAGACTCCGAGCCGATGCCACCGATAATTCAGACCATACCTACTGCCCTTCTTCTTTGGCATCATTTTTTACCAGGCGACCGCCATTTTTTCTCTAAAGCTTCGTTTGTCGGGAAGTAAAAATGAATCTTATTACAATTGTACCAAGCGCCGTCAAATATTAGTTAGGTTTTAAAAATCGCAGTTAATGGGCCCTGTTTTCAACTGGATTTGAATAGCCATTATTGGTATCGTACTGTGTATTTTAAGAGTCACAGGCAGACCATCAATGTCGTCAACAAACTTCAACGACTTTCATGGCTGTATTTGTTCGGTGTCCATCAATGTTTTCAACTAACTTCCCAAGGCGAGCATAGTTATACTGTTTGGTTTGGTATATGTTGGTGGGGGTATTTATATCATTTCATTTTCAATGACGGTGGCTTTCGGCCACTGTAAAGTTTCATGAAAGTGAAAGTAAGCCAGTAGGATAATTAGTTTATTTTATTAAAAAACAGGTTAAATTTTTGGTGGAAAATTGTTATTTTTATCATTTTGTAATTTTAGCAATTTTATGTAGTTGTTCTAGATTAAATGGCTGTTTTAAAACTACCTAGACATTAAAATTGTGATTTAAACCCTCAATTTATGATTTTAATTAAAATTGGTATGCAGGATTCCGACAAGTTGGAGGCTTTTTGGTTAAGGCTTATACTACTTCTAAATTAAGTGGTGATGGAATGTTGTTTGGCAGTGTTTATGTGCTCTAAAATCTAAATTGCTTATGTGGTTTCTACTTTCCTATAAGATGTTTACTTTGGATATATTATACTTTGGATATATTATAGAGGAAGAATAGAGAGGGGCCCTAATATATATTGACTTTTTATATACTAAAATTGTTTGGATGGAAATTGAGAGGAAAATAAAGAAGCACAATAATTGGAAGGGGGTTTAGATTGTAGAATATCTGAAACTGGAATTCAAATGAAAATCTTAAGTAATTCAGATTTCTTTTTCTTATGTTTGCTAGAGCTTTGGCTAGCAAGAAATGCTAGTTGTTTTGAGAATCACTTTATTATGTTTATTTAGTTTGCTTATTAGAGTATGAGTATTCTCAATTATTTTCTACATGACAATGTGAAGTTAGAGAACCATAATGTTGTGGAGAAAGTATACGATGAAAATATTCCATATGCTTATTTTGATGGCCCTTCTAGAGAGGATGAGAGGTTTTGTGGTGTAGGAGGTATTATACTTTTATCAAATGAGAGATGGTTTGAGGCAAGATACAAATAATTTTGTTAATTTTGTTGAACTTAGTGCTTTTAGATTACTTTTGTTTTTGGCTTTGGAGCTGAGCATAAAGAATATTCAAGTTTTTGGCTATTCACATATTATAGCAAAATGGAAAAATGCCCAAAATAGAATACATACTGTACTTTTAACTCTTTTGTTGAAAGATAAAACAAGATTAAAAAATGATCTCCATTTAGATACTATTAACCATGTGTTTAGAGAAAGGAACTCTAAAGCATATCACTTAGAAAATATGGATCTCATCTTCAATAGGGTGACTGTATATTTCTGAAAATGATGGTGTGGATGTCCTTCATGCATGTCTATGATATTTAATCTTAATCATGATGATTATGTATTGATTTTTTTGTAGGGTAAAATGAATGATATCAACTTTCTTTTTGAAGTAGGTTTGAGTCCTTTTTTGGGATGTTTATGAAAAATTTGATGAACTTAAATTCATGATACTTTAGTGTGATATTTTTGGTTCATAAAAATTGATCTTGCTGTATGAGATTTTGTTTAAGTGCAAGATGATGACAACAAGATCTTAGATCTTTGATGTGTGTATTAAGGATAAAGATTATGGTAACTATACTATAATGATAAAATTGTTTTGAAAGTAAGATATAATTAGGTTTCTACATGTTTATCATCTAAGAATTAACTCTATTTTTAGCAATAAAGTTATTTTTTTTTTGGAAAAAAAATGAAAATTGAAAGATATAAAACTTATATAATATTACATGTAAAATTATTTTATTTCAATTATTTTTATAATAACTATTATGTGTTTGTCTGTGAAAAAATTAATTTCTTTTTCATTTATTTTTAATTTTTGTAATTTTTTTTCACCATAAAAAATTAGCAATTTCATTTATAAGATTAAAGTTAGATTATGTAGAATGCTCTAGATATTTCAAGACTGCGTTCCTCTAAAGCCTCCTAGTAACTAATATTCAATACATGAACAATTATGTCCTCCTATCCACAAAATGTGAAACCAAAACAAACAATTTTTAATAAAATTTATTAGACCATCACAAGAGTGTATTTTTTCTGGTTTTTAGCTTAAGATAGAAAAAAGAAATAAGATGTGACTTGTGCATTGTTCTTGCTGAAAACATGAAATTGGGTAACACTTTTGCTTGTTTTTTTACAAACAAAACTGCAAAATTTTATGTTTTCCAACTTCAACCCCATTAAATCCATATATCCATAGGGAATTTCACCTCAAAGTAAACACAAGACTTTTAGATAATTGTATTAGTTTCATACTCATATTTAAAAAAAAATAATGGACATATAGTGCAATAAATTTTAGGGTCACCAACTACATATACTTTCAAATATTAGTATGAATAATGAGTGACCTTTGTTCCCCTTGTATTTTTGAGAGACGGTCCTTCATTCTAAGGAAACAAAAATGTTTGCTCATATTATACACAGATTGCATTGGTTATGTACTATAGTTTGATATTTTTCAGGTTTAAGCACTATTTTTTATTATTTATCGAAATAACATATGTTGAAAAAACAATGATGACAATGCAAGGAACATCCTTGTCATTTCTTCAATTTTTTTGGTGTGGTCATTTTGATGATATTGAATTTTCATTGTAACCAATTTTTAGCTTAACAAAATTCTTAATGATAAAGTTTGGAAAAAAATTACCAAAAAATAGCAATCTTTCATGAAAATTATAAAAATTTATATCATACAAAACTAGATTCAAAATGAATATGTTGGTATAAACTCCGATAATAATTATAAGATTTTACATAGTTTCAATAATTGTTTGTCGTTTTCATTGACCAAAAACTCTCATGTTGAGAATTTTCAGCGAAAACTTTAACCATGCCAAAAACTACTAACTCTTAATAAAAATATCTTTCAAGACCAACAAATCTCAACCAAGATTTTTCAAAGATTTTGAGAAAAATTTCAGCCAAGATTTTTCCCACAAAGACTCGTCCAAAAAATTCAAAATTTTTTAAAACTCTCACATGAGAGTTTGGTAAGCACCCAAGCTGAAAGATTAAGCACCTCAAGCACCTAGATTCGACACATTAAGTGCCTTGGGTGGAATTCAAAACGACTCCCACCTTCCCCAAACACTTTTTTACATATCCGCTTTGCACATTCGGATCATCTTTGAAAGTGCGAAAATAGAAAGTTAGAGGTATGGCTTTTTTGGCTTATGAAATTTTTACTATGGCTTATGGAATTTTTACTTTGGCATGCTATGAAATTTTTACTATGGTTTATGGAATTTTTACTTTGGCATATTATGAAATTTTTATTATAGCTTATGGAATTTTTACTTTGGCATATTGTAATTATTTTTACAAGGGTTTATTTTTTATTTTTTAAGCAATTCTACACTTATACATTTCTTATAACCTTTGAGTTTTATATGTTATGGATATTTTTGTCTCTACTTTTCCTCTTAGGACAATCTGATAAATAATGTTTCTTCTAAGTTGATTTAAACAACATCCCATTATTGGCCCTTTTCTATTAATCTTCATATGGTAAAATGACTAAAACATTGTTTCCTTGCATTTTATTTCTCCTTAACCTTCTCTTTCAACTTCTTGCATAGAAATAATTGATTTTAAGCCTACATTTTACAATACTTTTCCTTGTTATCTTCATTGACCAAGATCTTTGGGTCTATAATTCAGTTATTTCATTTAGTCAATATTAATCCCACAAATGCAATGCATTGATATATCTTTGGATTTCAATCTTAATCTTGTGTCAGTATGTGATAATTTGTCAGTTGTAGGGAATCGTTTTCATATTCATCAATCATCTTTCGTCTCAGATATTGATCCGTAAACTCTAGGTTCATAGCTTGAGAGTTTCACCTACATAGATATTTGTGGAGAAAAAAATTAAATACTTTCTTTGCAATGAAAATTCGGTAATCCACTTAATGAAAACTATAGTCATAAAAAAATTCTTTTATTCATCCTCCGACAATTTAATATGACCAAAAAATGTTTTATTCATTTGCAACAGTTTAATATTCACCCAATAACAAAAGAGATGTGCCTCGCATTGATTAAAAAAACCCAACGGCTATGAAAACGCCCAATCATATATAAATTCGCTCAACACGGTTTAAAAACATCCACACATTTCTAGATTTTCCCAAGAATGATAAAAACACTCTAACATTTTTAAATTTTCCCAACATTGTTTTAAAATGCCTCGGGCATCAATAGAAATGTCCAGGTATCAATGAACACATCTAGGCATGGCTAAAATTGCCCCAACACTTCAAAATTTTCCCTATGTAACGAAGTAAATACCTCGGCATCGCAAATTCAACCCAGGCAATGAAATAAATACCCCGGGTACTACAAATTTGCCCCGGGCAATGAAATGAATACCTTGGGTACTGTAAATTCACTACATGCAATGTAAATTCTCCCTAAGCAATGAAATAAATACCTTGGGTATTGTGAATTCGCCCCATGCAATGAAATAAATATCTTGGGTGCTGCAAATTTTCCCCAGGCATTGTAAATTCAACCTTTTTTTCAGGAAGAAAAAATCCTGTCCTTGATATTCATTAATCCGAATCAAAGGGAATCAAGATATGCCTTCCCTTAAGGGGTTACATACAAATAAAGTCAGCTAGGAGCTCACAGTCTGTATATTCCAAGAATGAGTCCCAATTCATAGGTGCTAGCCGAGGGGGTGGTTAAGCAGAGCACTAACCAAGCACAAAAACCAAATTCCGCAAGGAAGAAGTCATCTCAATAGTCCATCTCAATAGTCCAATATATTCCATGAATACAACAGCTGCAGAACTTCTATCAAGAGGAGATCGCTCCAAAAACATCAAGGAGGTGCATCAAGTATAAATTCATCCTAGCAGAGAAGGTTTTTCATTTCAAGAAACATGAAGTTAATTTTTTCCCAATGGTACATTCAAATGTCACCACAATTTAATAACAACAATTAAGCAAACTATGTTGCATGCATGATTAAACCACCATAATATTGAACAAAAATGCAATGTAGTGACAAAAATGGTGGAAACAAAGACATTGACACTAAGATTTTACCCTGGAAACACAAATGGGAAAACCAACATTCATGGGGAATTATAATTGGCTGGAAATTTATTACAATTGTGGTCTATGCATTCTCATATGAGATTTTGATGCATTGTTACTCACTAGCAATACTACATATTACATGGCTCAAACAACCTTCTGCTCATGCATGTACAAGCACAACAACTTGTTTGTCCATCGATCTTTAAGCAGGTTGCCTCTTTGAGCCCTCTTCTTTGACGATTCCCTTCTGCTTTCCAAGCTTCAATTCTCCCTCTTGTTGGCTTCCCCTTTTTCATCAAGTCAACACTCTTTAATAGAGATGCTTGGAATGCCAACCATCAAGGTGATTCGTTTCACCTTGTTAAGGCATTTTAGCCCTTCATCTTCCAACTCAAGGATGATATTAATTTTTCCAAAAATATTTTTTATCACAATTTTTTTAATGAGGATCCATTTCAGATCAGCTATCACAAGTTGTTAAAGACATGATTTTTCTAAACCATGGTAGAGCTTAGATAAGTACTTTCTCTTGTTCAACACCTCTTGGACTTGCTCTAGGAGGAATATTTTTCATAAACCAAGCTCATCCTTCTTCTTAATGTTGTGTTATGCAAAAAAAGTCTATGTTTATAAATTATTTTTAATACAACTCCATAGCTTAGTAATAATGTAATCATTTGATATTTTTATGAGGCCTCTTTTGTTAAATAAGTCCTGATATATAGATGACTAGTGGTTTTATGAGTAATTATATAAATAAGAGTCATCTTAGTTACCACATAAAGATAACATGGACCACATTTTAGGTTTTGATACTCTCTTTTGTATAAATGGAGGTCTTACTCTTTTGTATAATAATTTAATTTCATATTATCAATCATAATATTATTCCAAGAAAAAGTGGAAGTTATGTATTTTTTACTCTAGCATATTGCAATTTGCACTTGATATGTTGTTACTTTATCTCGTGTTAATAAAACTCTCACTTGTGTTATTCTGGATTTGTATTTTAGGGTTTTAATTCATAAGGTTTTATTTTGCCCAAAATGTATCCTATTTGAAAAAAATTAGAATATTATAGGAATCTTTCGTATTTTGGGCATAACTATTCCCTCGTAACCCGGAATTGGCCAGACTTTGGATCACTGGACAACTCTTGAAATTCTCTACAATGTTTTTGTTTTGCATTTTTCCCAATTCCTTACCATTTTTCCGGTGCGAGCGTTTTAGTAACAAATCATCTTTTAAAAGATGCTTTGTTACTAAAACGATTGCCCCAGACAAATGGTAAGGAATTAGGAAAAAATAAAAAAATCAAAGTTGTAGAGAATTTAAAGACCTTTCCAATGGTCTAAAGTCCTCCTAATTACAAGTTATGAGCAAAACGTTATGACCAAAATACAAAATATTACATGAATCTTTTCACTTTTTGTTAAATAGGATACATTATAGAAGAGGGTAGAATGTTATGTTCTTTGAACACAGGAAACCAAAAGAATTATGTGATAAAGCATGATCGCATGAAAACTGATGGAGAGGAAAGGAAAGAAAAAACGAGAGAAAATGATAAAGTTAAGTGAAAATAGAGAAATGGAATTTTTTTAAGGCACCTGGTAGCGACAAGGAAATGACAAATACCAAGGAACAGGTTGATGAAAGAAATGAACAACATGGACGTGACGAGGAAATGAAAAATTCTGAGGAACAAGTTGATGGAAGAAATGAACAGCATGGACATGATGAGGAAATGATCAATAGTATAGATATTGAAAACATGATTGGTAGGTCAAGAATTTTTTTTAAAGTTTTTTTATTTTTTATTTTATATATATTTGATTTTAAAGTTTACAAATTTTTTTATAGATATATTATTATGTCCAATTTACAAATTTATGTATTTTTATGTAGGGTTAACATGTAACTTACAACAATATCCTACTACACATAACAACTCACATAGATTAATTGGAGGTTGTAGCGATATCACCATTGACAACAATTTTTTGGAGAATATGGATTCAAGTAAAATTAAAGAATTGGTACCATCGATGCATGATCAAAAAGATCGATATAAAGGAAAAGCAAAGTTTGAAAATATATTCAAGGTGAATCTGTCATAGCACAAGCTTAGTTCTTACATACATTGTTAAAGCAAAAAGGTCTAAGAAATGTAGTTAAATTATTGGGAATTAAAAGTATCAAAGAGGTTAAAACAAATAAAACGGTATAAAAAAATGTTACTGCCGCCCTTTCCACACTTGAAAAAAATGATCTCATGTTGAAAAGGATTCTTAGAGAATTTCTAGCAAGTGTTGTTGCAAAAAACACTACATTGAGTCGTTTGATGGTGATGACTGCAAAAACATTAAAAACATCAAGAAAAAGTTTTTTAAGTATAAAAAAATAGGATTCAATTCGATGAGGATGATGAAGTTGCATGTTGGTTGTTACCTCTAGGAAACCTTATCAATATATACTTCCAGAGAATGTGAGGGATATTGTCAAAGAGTTTTGGCATTTAAATTCTCATGTGTTACCAAATGAAAAGGACGTTGCAATGTCGTATATCTAATAGAGTTTATGAAACTCATTCCAAACATATAACAAAGGTCACTCAAGTGGAAATGTTCAACATTTTTATGGAAAGTAATGCTGATGTGAAATGTTCCCTTAGCACATTTGTGAAACTTAAACCTTGGTATGTTTGGCCCATCATTATTCATGGAGCATGTTGTTATCATTACCACATAGAGTTTCAATTATATTATGAGGCATTTCTAAATTTTAGCATACAATGTTAGATAAACGACCCCCCTCCTTTGAGTGTTCATGAATTTGTCTCTAAGATATTATGTGCACAAGAGAATTATCAAGTATTTTATAAGAAATAATTCGCATTGGTGGTAGAAAATGCAATGGATGTGCTCATTTGGAAATTTTTGATGCTAAATATCCCATTGATCTAAATGATCCTTGACTGTCAAATCTCACTATGAAATGGAAGAGATATGAATATGTTAAGTACACTCTTGTTACAAATTCAATGAAAACATTAAAAAACAATGATTTACTTGAAGATGATATTTCAGTGACAAATTTTATAGAGAAGTTCAAGTAATCATTTAGATATATTAAGCACTCCCACATAGTATGAAGGAAAGACATACACTTCAAACAATCAGGATACGTATTCCCAAAATGAAAAATATTATAAGTGGTTGATTTCAATAAGAATTGCACTTGCACTCCACAAAAGGAAATACAGAGTGAGTATTATCATTCAGGCCAAGTCTCTTTACTTGCACACCTTTTGTATAGACATGCAGAGCTCGATGCCGATGGTTTTGATAGAAATGAAAACTAATTGCGAAGTGATTAAAGAGTATCATTTTTACAGCAGTGATGATTGTACACATGATACAAGTTTTGTTCAACATCGTTTTAATATTCTTTATAAAGAATTATCAAGATGAGGGGTCACTTTTAAAGAACATTGGGTGTGGTTAAATGGTTGCACCAATTTAAATTGACACGATCATTTATTGGTTGTCTTTCCTTCATAAGACAATGAATATTTTCTACACATTGAGTTTTTTTAAAACAATGCATGGAAACGGTTAGCATGATGGTGTTGGGGATTGCATAAAGTGTGCACTTAGAATATATCAATTGAGTCACTATGTTTCTCAACTTGTAAATTCATTCAATGTTGTTAAGTGGTGCAAACAAAATTTAAGCCATGAATTCAGTGACAAGATAATTCACATGAGAAGGTGCAAATGTTCCCTTGAGCCTTAATTTTTTTATTTTTTATATAAAGTTTCATTTACTATATTGTTTAGATATATGTATGTGTGTTTTAGAGACATATGGAAAACAAATGTGTATTTATTCATGTGAAATTTGATTTTCTAAAGAGTTTTGTGTTTTCCTCAAACATGTACTTTTGGGATATACCAATGGGTGATGCTAATAGATTGATTCCATATAATTGTGTTGCAATTGCATTCCATTAATACTGATAAAGTAACAAATATACACTCAATTAATAAACAAAATTACTCTTTCTTCTATTTTAGATGTATTGATAACAGGGAATCCATCGATGAGTGTCAAAATGAAACTAACAAATTTGTCAAACCATGGGAACACAAAGGTGTAACACCATTGCTCCAATTTCCAAATTTCACTAATGAAGAGTTTGGCAATGAAGTGGTTGTGATTGCCAAAGATTATGATCATGTCTCCTATATGGTTAGGGAAGGTGATTCATTCATTGTCATTGCACCGACAGGTAATCCAAAAAATTTGCACTATTATTTATTAATATGCACCAGGTCGAAAATCACATTGATGCAAGAATTAAAAGATCCATCGAATTATACATATGCAATGGGTTCAGTGGTTTTAGTGGAACATTTATTTGAAAAAGTAAATAAATATAATGATCTTATTCTTTTTCAATACTAATAGTCATATATTATATGTTCCCAATATAGCCATTTGATCATAGCAACTCAATTGTAGTTGAATCAAGTAAAGAGTAAGAAAAATTCTAGGTGTCGAAAATAGAAATTGTTGATAGAAGATCATGATGCCATTCTTAAAAATGTGTCCCTAGCACATTTCATGTGAATGGAACAAATTGATTGATAAACTTTTCTTTAATTGTAGGGTTAGAACATAGAACTGTTACTGTTGAAATATGTAGTGATGATTTGTGTGGTGTTGTTGGTGAACTATGGATTGTGATGCTTATGTTAGGATGCCATGGACTATGATTTTGGATATTTCTAAACAATAGGAAAACTAAACCACATTATGTGGATGTTTCCCCAATTGGGGTTTTACCACATAAATATGGTATGTCATTTCTTTTCTCTTGTCTCTAGCTTGCTTACTTTGATTATTTGATCACGTTTATGGATAGAAGGTTTATAAAGGATTGTGAAGATGAAATATTTGTGTGTGTGGCCATCATGGTTGAACATGATTAAAAATTGATATCCAATAGTTGTGCAATCCATATAAACTACTCAAATAGTTTTGTTGTATGTATCTATCACTATTCTATTAGACTATATATAATAAAAGCAACAATGTTGAACTAGGGTATATGCTTGGGTTGAAATCCTTTTTGTATCATCCATTCATAGATTATAGTATGTATTTGTATACTTTATAGGTACCCAAAAAGGATAATAAATTGTAATATTGTATGTTCGGGGGTCGACCAATGGACTGAAATTGAGTGATAGTGTTTTGATGCTACATAGGGGAAAAACATGATAAGAAAACCTGAAATTGTCTAACTGTTGCTATGAACAAGGGCATGTGCCATCATAGATGATATCATTTGAAAAATGATAAAGCTTATGCTTCAAGATGAAAGCATTCCCTATGCCAAATACAATTACCCATCACCTTATTAATTGTAATGGTTATTTCATATCATGGTGTTTATCATAGTTGACTTATGCTGAATCTCTAAGTTTCGCAATGGTAATGTGGCATTTCAAAGTTCATCAAGGGTTATGTCGTATTGTGAGGTTCCTCAAGGGTTATGATGGATTGCAATGTTTCTCAATGGTTAAATACAATTTCTACAATAAATACCTAATAAAAGTACACAATCTCATAAATTGAAACATTTGGTAATGCTCATTTGTGTTGAACTTTGAATAGTTAATTTTTCTAATATTCGAGTTTAATTTCAAATTTAAAGTCAAATTTAATACCGTAGCTCATAGTTTAGAAAAAGATACAATAGTCTTTAAAAATAAAATAGTTCTTAGATTCTATTTAGAACATGTCAATAGTTGTGAACTTGAAATAATAAATAGAAATCATGGCACAAACCGTATGCAAAAATGTATTCTTGTGCAACCAAAAATTTATATTTACAACCATTTATATATTTGAATGATGTTGTTAATTGGTTCAAAACAAATGTAAGCCATAAATTCAATTCAAGGATGGCTCATGTGTGTAGGCAAGTTTACATAACTGGTAGGCCTCTTATATATGGTACTGAATGGTTTTGGATTTTTGGATGGTCTGGAATAGGCCATTTTTAGCTGCTGTTTCTTTTTATCAGCATATGATTTTTATGAGACTTCATCAGCATGCTAGTTCTGCTCTGATATCTTTGCTTTTGATCACTTGCCCATTTTGATCTGACCTGATTTATCAGGAGTGATGATCTAAGTCTGCTAAGATCAGACTTAGTTTTTTCATGCTTCTATTGCTTGCTTTCTGCTGGAAAGTATTGTTGGTAAACATTTTGATCTGATGATTTAATGTATGTAATGTACTTTAGATTTGGATTGTGGATTTGTGCTCTTTCTGAGGCAAATTTTGTTCTGACAACTTCTTAGTTGTATTTTTGTAAAATGGACTATGAGGGCCATCTACTAAATGTGAATAAAGTATTTACGATTTTTTTCCTTGGAAAAAAAAAGGCAAGTTTACATAACATTTTAAAACTTTGAAATAGTTAGTTATATTTACATGTGTTTTTATAGTAAAACATTATTTATTTATGAAATTTGATGTGCATTTTTTTTTAAGTCACAAGCAAGTTCTTTTGGAATATTACAATGAGAGAAGTTGATAGATCATTTCCATATAATCATGTTGGAGTACCTATAACAAGCATTTTGCAGCATAGTTAGGAGTGAGAAAATGACAAATGTATAATAAATTGAGGAATAACGATGATGTTGCTTTTATCCCACTTGTATTAATGATGTGGAGTCCCATTGATGAGTGTAAATAAAACAACAAGTTTTTAAAACCATGGAAGCATGAAGGACTAAGAGCATAGCCACCATTTAGAAATGCAATCAATGCCAACGTGGACAGTGAAGAGGCTACGTGGTTGACAATAATTGTGTTCATGTTTTATATATGGTTTAAGAAGGTGATGCATTTGATGTCCTTGCACTAAAAAATAATCTAGAGAATAGTGCATTAATATAATGTGATGCATCAGGTCAAAAAGCACGATGAGATAAGATTTTAAAGGTCCCTCAAGTTTTACATATGTAATTGTTTCAATGTTTTTAATTGGACATTTCTTTGACAATGGTAAATGTATTCATTGATTACACTATTTTCGATATTACGAGACAAATTTTATATGTTCATAATATAATCATTTAGTCATAACAACTTGATTGCACTTGAAACAAGTCATGAGTAAAAAAAAGTTCAAGAGTTGGCAATGGAAATTGTCAATAGAAGATGATGAAACCATTAGTGAGAATGTCCCACTAACACATTTCATATGAATGGAAAACATTGCAAAATGAAAATTACTTTGCTTGGCGTTTGAACATAGTTGTTATATTAAACTTTATAGCATTGGGATATATTTAAGTCATTTCATGAATTATGATTTGAATATCTATTATTTTCTGTATACTCTTTTGTTTAGTTAAAAAAAAATTGCATCTTAAAACCAAGGTAGTTATAATTATAATGTTATATTTCTTTACAATTTCGTACATGAAAACAAATATTCACGAGTTTACATTTTTTGGATGTCATATTCTTATCATGTCATAAATTGAGTTAATGGTTAATAATTAGAGAAACCAAGGAAGGAACCAACAGAGCACAAAGGATCGCATAGACATGAGGAGATACATACTCAACTCAGTTGTATTAATAAATAAAAGTTACATATATAAGAAAATGATAAGCTAAGCTAGATCCTAGAAATATTGATCAGATCCTACAACATAGGAGTTGTTTAAACAAATAATCTAGATATGGAAAACATAAGCAAATACATTGGTTGCATTATATCTAACACCCTCCCTTAATGCAAAAATAGATTTGTGACAATACCTAGTTTCTGTCTAAGATCCTCAAAATGAATTCTTCGAACTGGTTTAGTAAAAATATTAGCAGCATTCTTACTTCTACTACAATAGATTAATTCAATTTCTTGAGACTCAATCTTTTCTCTCACAAAATGATGTTGCAGTTCAATATGTTTGGATCCGACATGATAGACTGGATTGTGTGCCAACTTAATTGACTTTGATTATCACACTGAATTCTGGTAGCTTGTTTTTGTTGTGTTCCAACATCTTCAAGAATGCGCCTCAACCAAATGGCTTCACAAGTAGCATTGGTTAAAGCTTTATATTCAAATTCCATGGATGACAAAGAAACAGTTGGTTGTTTCTTATTACTCCATGACACGACTCCCAAACCAATATTAAAAGAATATCCATAAGTGGATTTTCTGTCATCAGGGTTTCCTGCCCAATCAGAATCAGATTAACCTACCAGCTGAACATCAGATACATCATTATATAAAAGACCAAAATTAACTGTTCCTTTTAAATATCTTAGGACATGCTTTGCATCTTTCCAATGTTTTTTGCGTGTCTTAGCTAATAACTGACTAAGAATGCTAACATAATATGATATGTATGTCCTTGTAGTAGTGAGATAGTTCAGACTACCCACTAGTTGACGATACAAATTACCATCTGCTTCTTTAGATCCATCATTGTTGTATAATTTGACATTTTGATCCAAAGGAGTTGATACAATTTGGAATATGTCAAGGATTTCTCTTGCATACTTGCTTTGAGTGATGAAAGTTTTACCAGATTCTCTCCAAAAAGCAATGCCTAAACAATAATGCAAGTCACCAAGGTATTGCATTTCAAATTATTGAGACATATTACTTTTAATATCTGCAATTAATTGATGTGCTCCACTTGTAATGATGAGATCATCCACATATAAGGATATCAAGCAAACATTTCCCTCTTTATCTTTCTTAATATACAAGCTTGAATCATTTTTACTTTTAAGAAACACTTGTTGTTTGAAGAAGGAATCAATCTTGATACACCACGATCTAGGAGATGGTTTCAGTCAATAAACAACTTTCTTTAACCTGCACACAAGATGCTCCTGACTTTTCTACACAAATCCTTCACGTTGTTCTAAATATACTTCCTCTTTTAAATCACTATTTAGAAAAGCATATTTAACATCTAACTGGTGTATTCTCCAGTTATGTTTAGTAGCTAATGCAACTAGCATTCTGATAGATTTTAATTTAGCTACCGATGCATCTATTTCTTCAAAGTCAATCCCCTCTTGTTGAGAATAACCCTTTGCAACTAATCTTGCCTTAAATTTTTCAATACTGCCATTAGTTTTAAGCTTAGATTTGAATAGCCATTTATATCCTATGGGTGCTTTAACTTTGGGTAATTCTACTAATTCCCAAGTTTTATTTCTCATAATAGAATTATATTCCTCATTCATTGCAGTCGCCCATTCTTCCTTATCTTTGGCTTGTTCATAGTTTAATGGTTCTATTACATTCAGTACATTAGTCATCAAGGCATAATCTCTAGACTTTACAAGAGGATGAGTTTGTCGATTTGACCTTCTAGGTTCTACTATACCTATTGGAGTTCCATCCATGATTCTTCTTCCTTTTGTTGTTTCTTCATCTAAGGTAGTATCGCTCATGTTTGACTTTTGTTCCTTAACCTGTTGTTGTTCTTGCACCTGCTGTTGTTCCTGCACTTTTTGAACAATTTTATCTATTTTGACATGCTCATCTCGGATATGTTCTTCATCAACTTTGTTCATCCTGTTACAAATATCTGTATTTTCATGAAATACAACATCTCTACTATCAATCAATTTGTGTGAACTAGGATGAAATAGTTTATATGCTTTATGATCATCACATTATCCAACAAAGACACATTCAATGGATTTTGCATCCAATTTCCTTCTATCATCTTTAGGTATATATGCAAAATCCCTAGAACCAAATATCCTTAAATGACTAATTTCTGGTTTATATCCATAAAAGACTTCAAAATGGGTTTTGAGTTCTAATTTCTTTGTTGGACTCTTGTTCTTTAGATACACAACAGTGTTAATTGCTTCAGCCCAAAAACCATTAGAATTTTTTTTACCTTGGAGCATGTTGCGAGCACATTTCACCAATGTTCTATTTTTCCTTTCGGCAACTCCATTTTGCTGAGGTGTATCTATCACAGTGAATTGGTGTTGGATTCCATTTTTTGTATAGTATCTTTTAAAAGCTCCAAAAGTGTACTCACCACCTTGATTCGATCTGACAATTTTGATGTATTTACCTATCTTCTTTTCAAATTTGATTCTGAATTCCTTGAAGTATTAAAAAACATCGCTTTTTTCTTCTTATGAAGTAATCCCATGTGAACCTAGATCTGTCATCAACAAATATCAGGAAATACCAAGCACCATCTAGTGATCTTGTTTGCATAGGTCCACATACATCAGTGTGTTTTAATTCAAGGAGTTCAGTCTGTCTCTTCTCTTCATGGTTAGTAAATTCATTTCTATGTTGTTTTCCAAGTGCACATGCAGCACATTCTATATGGTCATCTTCGATGAAAGGAAGACCTTCAACCATAGACTTTTTCTGCAATAACATGAGATCATTGTGATTGAGGTGTCCATACATTTGATGCCATAATTCGACATTTGAAATAGTTGAATAGTGTTAGTGATTGATGGTTTCCCTTGACTTTATCCAACTTGTATAATCCACCAAGTCTGGATCCTGTCACTATAACCATGTAATGATCTTGGACATCTTTAACATGGCACTTATATTTATCAAATTCTACTTTCATATCATTATCGGTGATAGTAGAAACATATACTAAATTCTTTTTTATGCCTGGAAAGTACATCACATTATGAATCTATTTAAATTGTCCATCAAGTAGATTTACACTTATCACTCCATAACCTTAGACCTTGTGAGACCTGTTATCACCCAAATAAATGTGTGTGCCATCAGACTTTTCATGATTTTCATCATACCACTCTCTATTACAGGACATATGGGAAGAAGCACCCGAATCTATAAACCATGCATTTTCATCATCCATTTCAGCATACAAAACATGTTCAGATATAAACAGTCTAATATTCTTGAATCAATTGACATCATGGGTGTCTTTTCTTACATAATTTCCATTATGTTTTATGTATATGTTATTGGACTCATTGTTTATCTTCTTAAAACAATCCCTAGCAATATGACCTGATTTTCCACAATAATGGCATACAAGCTCTCTATTAGCATTAGAGTCATTATGTGAAATACCTCTATGTATTGTACGAAACTTGCCTCTATGTGTGTTCCATTGATTTCCTCTATGTGAGTGTCTGCCTCTTGCCATTAGTTTCTAATCCGTAGTTTGCAATTTCGGTTCATAAATCTTCATTCTCTCTTCTTCTTGGATAAGATTTCGTCGAGCTCTATAAAGGCAGGAGGAGTCTGTCTTGATGCAAGCACTAAGTTGAACACTTTATAATCTAGCAATAAACCTTTTAATGTAATAGACACCAGATCAGTACTAGATACTTCTTCACCAATGTCACCCAGATTATCTCGTAAATCTTTTATGCGGGAGAGATATTTATTTATGGATTCGTTCACTTCCATCTTAATAGACAATAATTTAGTCTTTAGAAAAAAAAATTCTATTTGAATCTAACGCCTCATACAAACCTTTGAGTTTGTCCCATGTTTCTTTGGACGTCTTGCAATTTATGATATGAGGAATGATATTGTCTTTTACAAACATGAGAATTAATACCTTTGCTTGAACTTTCTACGTATTCCAATCTACGAGTGACAATGGATATGAGGGATTATGTTCATCCCCTTTCACAATCAGCCACAAACTGAGAGCTTCAAGTACAACAATTAATTTAAATTTCCAATTCACATAATTCTCTCCATTCAATATTGATGATACAATGATATATAAATCGACAAGAGACATGTATGCCATTTTAAAATAGTTGATTGGAAACCAAATTTAACCAGAAAGCTAAATGAATAATACTGGATCACCTCCTGAAAACCTATTGACAAACAACTCGGTGCTCGATGCCTTGCCCTGATCTGGCACCAACCAAAATCGTTGTAAGTCCTAGCCTCTCCGATGCTCTTTTCCTCTTGCTAATCGGTGCTTCCAGCGCACTAGGTTTTGCTTCAGGAGGCGCCATCAATGCTCAGTAGCTCCACTGTAAAAGTTTCTCTAGCGCACTGTTTTCACTCAGGAACAACGTCAGTGCACAGTCTACACTTAGAAACAATGTCGACTCAAAAATATAGTGGGAGAAAAAAACATTTACGGGTGCAAGTTGCAATCCACCTTCAACATTCAGGTCATTTGTGACCCTCTTCCACGATTAATAGTTGCGATCCTCTTTCACAATTCAACAAGGCTCCTCTACAAACACTTACACTCAATAATATTCCGGTTCCCTCACAACAGCCTTGAACTTGGCACTGATACAAAATTAGAGAAACCAAGGAAGGAACCAACAGAGCACAAAGGCTCGCATAGACAGGAGGAGATACACACTCAACTCAATTGTATTAATGAATAAAAGTTACATATATAAGAAAATGATAAGCTAAGTTAGATCCTAGAAATATGGACTAGGTCCTACGACATAGGAGTTGTTTAAACAAATAATCTAGATATGGAAAACATAAGCAAATACATTGGTTGCATTATATCTAACATTAATGACATTTTATCAAAGATAATCAATATTAAAAATAATAAAAAGAATAATAATTGGTAATGTCTATGCAAGATTCCATCTTCCAATGCTATATTACACTCTCATACACGTTATGGCATGAAAAACTACAACTATTCTTGAGAAAGTGCCACTTTGAACCGCTGTAAGAACAAACAAAAAAATGAACAATTCAACTAGGCTTAGGCTTCAAAGTTATATAAATATTATTTTGGGTTGGAAATCCATATTTTAGTGATGCAACTCTTTCAAATTTAGAATTTATATTGTCTCAAAAATTAAATAAATTTAAGGGAAGCATTGCGGTTTTTCATATTTTACTATTCTTATTCTTTGCTCTCATGTCCTTTCTTCCCTAGTTGACATGGAATCTATTCGAATCATTTTAGGATTTCTTTTTGTTTCCATAAGCCATCCAAGCATGGGAAATGGACTAGGCACTATTCCAATGTTTATGTTAACTACTAAACCTACACTTAACCAAATCACTTAGGGACATGGATAACGATCCCTTACTACATGTGAAATCTAACTATTTGGAGCATGCAGGGCCCATTTTTAGTTAAGATTTTCTCTTCTATACACTAACAAATTTTCTCAAACAAAAGATCTAAATGGGATCTAATAAAAAATGTGAGAGGATAATTAATGATGGATCTCCTTGATGTTTGTGTAATAAAGAGTTGACTCTTTCCTCCTTCATCCATGTCTATTTCTTTGACCTTGCACTCAAGGGTTAAACACAATTTTCCTTCTCCAAAGTTTAGATGTTTGGCATTGATCATGTTCAAAATATGTTGTAATCACACCCTAAACACTCTATGGGGATGAATCTTCCAACAAATAAATATATAATGCATATCTTTATTTTGTTTACCTGGGTGAAGTGTAGTTACAATATCATCATCCTACTTGTAGGTTCCAAAATCATATACATGTTGGGTTGAAGATTGTTTCTTAATAAATTTGGATTTGACATCTGTCATAATATAAGGGATAGAACTTAAGAAAAGGTACAATTCATGTCTATAGTGTATCCTCTTCTACTCGATCTAGGGATACATGAATGTGCATTGGACTATGACTTCCATGGGACTAAAATTCTCTAATTCAGGTTATATTTTCACACATTACTCTACATGCTAAAACTAGGGATTACTATTTTTACTAGGTTGATATGACTTCCCATCCTTATACCATAACCATAATATTTGAGAACCTTTAATTGTGCATTGGATGCTTCCATTGATGGATTTATATTCTTTCCCAATCAGTATATACTTTGCACTATTAGTTTTTCTTATATCTTATTAGCTTAATTAGGATCTTTGTCTAAAAGAATAATAAGTACAACAAGATGCATAAGATATAAAGATATACAAGACACAAATATTTTTACCGGGGAAACTGTTAAGGAGAAAACCCCACAAAATTTCTCAGAATAGTACAGTCACAAAAATTGTGTCATAAGATGATCAAACCCAGTAATTAGAAGTATTCAACAACTATCTATCTGTCCTCCCTTCTCTCTCTCTCTCTCTCATGTGTTGACACACTTCTTTCAACAGGGGTTCACTCCACAGATTTTTTGACACCCATCGACACAATCTCCCTAAACATCGAACCATACATGTTTGACCTTGTCCAGCAACACCTGTGAAGTAGATGCAATATCACCCGATATGTCTGGGGGAGGGCTTCAGGAACCACATTTCTGCAGAAGAAAGAGGACTTTTGCACTATCTCTTACTCTATCACATCATTAATTAGATATCTAAGGTTTTCACATATCATTTATAAGATCTATTATTCACATTCATTCTTACTCAGATTTAGATAAACACCTTCATCATAGTAACATAATTAAGATTCATTTAACTCTTAACAAAGACATTAACATGCTTTAACTCAATGAACCCTGCAAGACTTTGCATAATTCATATTCAAGCATGTAAATTCATATATCGCACCATCATTAAGTTCTCAAGTTTCACAGCCATGTAAATAAAAACAGGAATTTCATCATCAACATCATCCTTATATTATCTCCACAAACACTTTGCAAAAGACAAGCATTCTTTTATTGAATAGCCTTAGACCAGAAAATTATACATTCATTTACATATCGACTCAGTTCTTCTTTCTTGATGATCTAATGACTCTACTCCTAATTCTACTTATAGGATTGAGCCTTTACAAAATTGTTCACATAGCCAACTTCCTAACTAATTTAGACCAAAACTTCCTAACTAACTCAACCATAATGACCACATTTTTTGGTATCTTCTTCCACGCAGTTGACTCTTTCTTTGATTGATGTATTCCTTATAGATATTGAAAGCACATCTTATCCCCTTTCCAACAAGCCCCCAACACAAACTTGTGGCTCGTCCTTGAGCCGTGTTAGCTAGAAATTACTGGTGTATCCAAATTTTTCTTGAATGCATCGTATATAATTTTAACTTCATTGATGACTTCTTTGACCTTTTCTTTGATTGTTGAGCATTGCTCCACTTCTTGCTCCGTTGGGTGTTCCTCGTTCATCTGTTTGATTGTGGCTAAGTCCTCCTTCATCTTCGTGATCTCTTGTCAGGGCCCAAAGTTGTCCAAGTTAGGATTATATAATCCTCCCTTGTCCATATATAGTCTATTTGATCATCTTTCCTAAGTTAGGAGTCATTTGGGGGAGTTTGGTTCCACCATGATATTGGTGCCACTAGTGCCATTGGTGCGTGACTTGTTCCAATCCCTACATTCTAGGACCCACTCTGAGTGCCACCAGCAACCTCCATCAGTTGGTTGTGGTAGGTAGGCAGTTATGTTGAGTCAACCTCTAGATACAATCGGTTATATCACTCTCAGTTAGTCTAGCTTTAGTTTTGCATGGTTGCATGGGGAAGTGGCGGCCTTTTCCACCCAGCTCATTAGTTCAATTGGTTTAACTAGTTTAACTAATTGTAAGACTATTTTAGACATCATGAGTTAGACTAGTGGCTACCATGTAGTGATTTGGACACACCAAGTTAGCCAGTGAGTTAGGTTTAGTTGGTAGATTCGAATCTTATCCACATGATTCAAATTCTCCTTATTGTAACACAATTGTATTACTGCTGGATTAATGAAGATTAATGTTGTAATTAACTGAACAATTCTTATCAGATTTGTCTCAAATTTGTCTTTTTCAATGTACATTGTTCTTGATATTCCACTGCATAATCCTACTTCACTATTTCTCTCATTTTCCAATAGATCAATGGCTCACAAATTCAACTGAGGTTTGTACATATTCAATAATTAAAGATACAACCAAGCCATATTATGGTTATATTGAACACAAAATGGTTTCAAACCAAAGGTTAAAATGGGGAGAAATCTATTAAACATTCGAGGATGAAAATTATCTAGATATGTCCTCACAACCTATCCAACTAGTTACTCACACATTCAAAGTGTATTATGTCATCAAAAGATCCCATTTTACCTAGGTTATATCAATGCCAACCCTAAATCCTATAGTGGAAATAATTTCATGGTTGTTTAGTCATGTTGGTTTTGATAAAAAAAATTGACGGAACACATGTCAAACTCATGTGAGATGCATGTAATTGGAGTTATTGTGGGTGTGTGGGACCCCCTTGTTTGTGGGACAAGGGACCCCCCTCTACACAATGATTTAATTGCTAATAGTTAAAATGGTTATTTGTGTGAAACATGTCATTAAGATGACTCCAAATAAGCAATCCAAATACAAAGGGAAATCACCATAGATTGTGTGACAAGAGGAGGTTTTTACATAACCAATAATGAAAGATACAACCAATCCATATTATGATGATATTGAATACAAACTGGTTTCAAATCAAAGGTTAAAATGGAGAGAAATATATTAAATGTTCAAGGATAAAAATTATCTAAATATGTCCTCACAACCTAGAAAACTAATTCCTTACATATTCAAAGTGTATTAGTTAATTAAAATATCCCAATTTACCTAGGTTATGTCAAGGTCAACTCTAATTCCTATAGTAGAAAATGTTTCATCGTTGTTTAGTCATGTTGAATTTGATGAAACTTTTGATGGAACCCATGTTGAACTCATGTGAGATGCATGTAATCAGAGTTATTTATGGCGTATAAGACCCCACTGTTTGTGGACAAGGGACCCTTTATGCACAACAATTTAACTACTAATAGAGGTGTACATACCCTATCCCCATCTGGATTTAAACCTATGAAACCCTAAGAAGAAACCCATTTTCTTGATCATTATGTCCCCTCAAGCTATAAATGATACACATTCCTTGGTTGAAACCATTAACGTTCCAAGTAAAATCAATTTGAATCATTCATCATGTCCATATTTACGTTGAAGGAGTTAAAAAATGGAGATGAAGTCTCAAAATATTCCTCGTCGCCCTGGCCTGTGTTATTTTGACACATGTCCTACGGTTTTTGATGTGTGGTTTTGTTGACCAGGTTTTTATCACCTACTTGCGTTTTACTCATTATCTTGATGGTCACATGGGCCCAACGTCCTATTTTCCTTATTCCCTTCACTTTTCTTTAGTTGGATCCATTTTTCTTTTTATTCCTCTTCCTTCCCAAAGCCCCATCTTCTATGGTCAAATGGATGGAAGAGCGCAACCGACTATTATAGCAACCAAAATTGTCGAGAATTTATTGGACAAAGGAACAACCAGTTTTGGGTTCGACTCGGGTGAAATTCATCAGGGCTCTAGATGAAACAGGTGGAGAAATATTAAGTTTTTTGGTATTTTGAGCTTCTCCTATTGTTGGAATAGTTTGGACGTGGGAGGGGTTCATAGGGTTTTCAAAAGGTCGGTTGTTGAATTCCCTGGCGAGTAATCACGTTTCAAGATTCGGTATCCAAGCACCTGTGCAAGTTATTCCTGAAGAGGATTCTTGGAAAATTTATATAGGGAGAGCTCGATTTGGACAGCCTCGAGATGCAGTTGGGTGTGAGGACTGCGGAAATCAATGGCCTTGCATTAAATACCAATTATCTCAATGAAAAGGTGTAGTTCTGTTTATAATAAGGTTTCGATTTTGTTATTTTTCATGGGGAATAGTTCAATTTTCTATTGTAGTTGCACAACTTGTTATAGTGGGTTTTATCTAGGAAAATTGATATGTTTGGATGCGATTTTACTTAAACATAACTTAACGTAGGGTTTGTGAAGCTCGTTGGTGTAAGTGAAGTTGTTCCTTAATCGAAGGAAAACAAAATCATTGAATTTCCTCAATGGAGATACCTAATTAAAACATAGAAAACAAATCAAAGAAAGAATCCAAACTATTACATGAAATGGATTTTCTAGATGAAATATGTAATGGTGGAGATCCATAGATTGAAATGCAGCATGGCCTCTACTTATAGTAGAAGAAAAGTTAATGTACATTTCCTTTTCTAGTTGGAGAGAAAAAATATATGTGTTTATATTTCATTGATTAATATGTGCATCTCTCTTTAATGAGTTGATATTTGTTTGTTTGTCATCGCCATAAGCCTGTGTTCTTGGGTTATCCAATAGACATGGACATGGAATATTATATGGGAGATTCATTTCCTTGCACTCTCTAGAAAAAATTAGCATGAATGTGAGTTTCCTTTGGGTTTTATTTCATTGTATTTCATTTTCTTTGTCACTAGAGGCTTAAAGGTGATACAACCTTCATAGGAAGAGCACAGGGTTAAGTTGTTTTTATTTTCCCAAAAGTATAACTATAAATCCCATTGGTATAATGCCTAATAAAGTGGGATAGTAAAAAAAATAATTTTCCATATATATTAAAAAATTAAACTTAGGCAAAGTCATGCCCTCTAAGGGCTTCCTATTTGATGTCAACTTAAATACTGAACTTAAGATATACCATTCTGATATTGATGTTTCAATGTGTTTGTTGATCAATTTTCTTATCTTTTGGTGCAACTTGAATAGAACCAATAAAGAACTTTGGAGGGGAAACCAAGAATGTGATGGGTCACTATGCAAGTACAAGCTCCTAGTTAGGCATACATCCAATTCATGGAGCATCTTACAATATGATTCCAATTTCTCAATTTTCTTTCTTTATAATGATCCAAAATATTTGAAATCTATGCATTCCTTCCTCTTTGTTCTTCAGTTTGAATGATCATCATTCTATCGAAGTGTGAGAGGGCTACCTAGATATCCTCTTAATTTCATTCATTTCTGCATTGAGTTCTTTGTAGGTCTAAGGTCTCATATATGCAACAACTGAAGTGACTATGAAGTGTCATTATTTTCCAAAACCAACAATTGAGTTTACGATGCCAAACTAAAACAACTTGCTACACCTAAATCTCATCACCATCATGTTATGAGATATGTATTCCCTTCTCTGCTCCAATCCCTCAGAGTTTGTCCTAGAGAAATGAAAGGAAGAAAATTGTTCCCTTGTATTTTTCCTTGTATTGAGCCAGTAACACACCTTTTCCATTGATAAAAGGTGTTACCTTAGTCAGAACGCACCTTTTACATAGAAAAAGGGAGGTGATGGCGCTCTTTTCCTTCATGAAAAGGGAGTTACCCCCTTAACATCGCTTTTTCCCTTCATTAAAAGTGTGGTGCTCGAGTTTTAAAGGAAAAAAAGGAAGCTTCGAGAGGCTTCTCGAAGCTTACCTCCATGGAGCCTCATCCTTATGGTTTAGGACCACTTGGACTTGAGATCCCCCCAAATAGGATCTCCCTTCTACCTCATCCACCATTTCCTCACCCATCCCTATACTACCATGCCTTTAAATACTTACTCATCCCTTATGGGAAGGGGGAGGAAGAATTGTGTTGAACACCCAAACTCTGTCAAAATATTTCTTGAGCTATTGGAGGCAAGGTGAAGTTAGAAGGAATGAACCATTGGAAGGAACTCTCAGCACCAAGGAAAACGGTTGTAGTCTCTCCAATAATTTCTAATGCAAAATGTCTTTTATTTCTTGTATTGACTGTATCATTCGTATGTTTTGCTTGATTCCTTGGTCACGAGCATAGATCTAGTTTATTATCTTGTATGATATCATCTTTCTCTTGTTATATTCAATCTTTTATAAGTTATTCTATGGTAGACGAGGAGAAAGCTTCAAGAATAGCAAGGACAAACTTTAAGGTAAGTATTGTGGCATTATATCAAGCAATTGAATAGATCTAGGGAAAGTTTAACATTTTGGGCTTGTGTTTTGTTCTAGACATGTATCATTCAGATCTACGGAAACAACTCATGTCTGCAAGAGGTGAGAATTTTCGGCAACACAAATCCTACCCCTAATTCCACTACAACAAATCACCCTTTTAGGGGTGGTTTTTATAAACCCA
>LPNX010174038.1:344125-402101 GCA_001517045.1 Pseudotsuga menziesii | reverse complement strand
ATAAGTATATATATATATAAGTATATATTTTATACATGGTATGTATAAAGGGTAAGCATAGTAATAATGCTAATAGTTATAAGAAATAAAGAAAGGCTCCATCTATTATTATTACTAAAAGATAATTAAATATTAAAAATACCTACAAGAGTCCAAATAGGAACTAGTTAAAATTTCCTAAGTTAAATATTAAAAGTGCCCAACTTAAATAAAAAGGGTTAAATCAAGAAATAAAATAATTCTTGATTTAATTGCCCCTTTAACTGAAAAGTCTGCCTATAAAGACCCAAGCCAAAGAGAGGCTTGGGGATCTTTAATACTTTGGTGATTCCATATTCTACCTGATTATTCTCAAGAGAGTTCTTGGAGAACATTTTTACTAAGCGGAAAAAGGAGAATTGATTCAGAACCTAACATCCCAGTTAGGGAATACTTACCTTAGGAGCTCTAAGCTAGTTGCATGTTGGAACCATCTTGAGGGGATCCACATTGAAACCAGGAATGGTTTCGGGTCATGTTTGGGTGGAATGTGGTAGTTACCAAGTGATTTGGTTATCTATACAGAGGTCAAATATGCCTATGAATTTGTTGATGCTGGCTATTTGAGTGTGCAGGTTTTCCGCCATTGAAATAGATTCATCTTACAGGTATGGGGTTCTTGATTTTTCCCTTGCATATTGTAATAGTCTTACTATTCTGGAGTAGATTTAATTCTGAATAATTATAGAGTAAATGTCTACTATAAACTAGGTTATCTTTTCTGTAGCTCTTTTCCTGACTATTAAGGTAAAGGTTTCATTGTCTAGTTCATTTCTGAAATTCATTCCCTGATGTAGTATTTAAGGATTTTTCTTTCTAGTTAATTTCTGCAAATTATTTCCTATCTAAATATTTAAGAGTTTTCATTATTCTAAATTCACTTCTGCAATTTATTTCCTATCTTTAAATTTGTTTCGAATACCTAGAACTGATATAAATAGAGCCTATATACATTATCTTTGCTGAAAGATTTCATATTCCCAGCAGGCTTATGTTAAATAGAAATAAACCCAAACTATTATCCATATTATTAATTACAAATAAGCTCAACTGTTATCTATAGTATTAATCTAATCTTTAAGTAAAAATAAAATAAACAGAACTATAACAAAGCATTGCCAATTTATAGACAAAATAACAAACCATGAATTTCAAGCTAAAGCTGTCGATACTTCTAATGGTATAAGGGAATAATAAAATTAAAACAGAACCATGCTAATACTTCTACCAACCTCACAAAGAATCAACCCTAGTTTAAATACGAAATACTTTATAACAGAAACACAAAGTACACATATCCAAATCGTATATCATAAGAGAGATTTCCACATAATAAGTCAACCATGAATCTAATCACATAACTAAAATATATCATATAAACGAAAAGGTCACATGATCTAATCTTGTGGGCATAAATGCCCAAACAGGTTATTTCAAATACACATCATTTACGACTGTCGTAGCGAGGATCAAATAATGATAAGTTCATGACTTCAAAATTTCAACATACATTTAAAAACATGCCCAACATCAAATCCTGTAGGATTCATTATCATCGTTTCAAACGCTGTAACAACTCATTAATGTTTTGCACAATATCCACTAATTACCATCAAACAAAGATCAAAACTGTTTCCATGTGAACATTTCCATACCCCAAGAAGCCACGAATAATACAAGTTGTAACACATTTTATTATATCTCCTCTCATAAATTAAAACCCCAGGTTATATTTACACACTGTACCCATTTCATGGATCATGGCCATTAAACAACATAGTAAAACCCTTAATATAAATCAATTTAAAACCTTGTCTATGCTAAGCTTAGCCACAATATCCATTTCGTAAAGTCAACCCCATAGTCATGTCCATTGGCAAATAAACACCATGAATAACCATAATCAATACAGTTTCTACACTACATGGAAAGAGTTCCATTTCCAGTGATGGCATGGCTCTAAAATCCAAGTAACACTACTAACATATCCACATTAAGAGCTTAAACTAGAAATAGAAGTTTACACAGAGTCAAACTAGCACCAAGCAAAAGAATCATAATGACGATGCATTCACAGTCACGAATGCATTACCATTTAACTAATACAAAATATATATGAAAATACACAGTCGTAATTCCAAGCAACTTCACCATTGCAAGCAATGGTGCTCTACCATTGTAATGTCCCCATTTTAAAATAATTGAATAGTGGGAAAATTCCATCAATCCTACTAGTTCCCTAGGCTGGGTGGAAACATTGAGAAGTTAATAAGCAAGGTAATAAATGATTTTTATACATTAGAAAGAATAAAATATTTATTTAATAAGGTGAATTAAATGAATGCAAGTGAATAATGAAATGGCTAGAAAAAATGGAGACATATGGAGACTATGGGGCTCACTCAAGCTAGAATTCCGATGTTAAATGGAATCCACCACTTGCAATATCAAATCTATTGAAATACTAAACTTTTGTATTGATTATAAGGTCAATAATACTTGTACATATAATTCATAGGTCGAATTTGGGATAAAGTGTAACTTACATGATCAAGGAAGATCCAAATGGGGAGTTTCATGGACACTTGGCTAGATCCCCCTTACACTTATGACATCTATGACACCAATGATGGATATTCTATGATAGTTATGACAAAAGTCAGATTTGATGGCTGAAATTTGACATATTTTACATATCAGGTCGAAATAGAGAATCTAATATAGCTCTCATGTGATTTGGAGAATCCCAATGGGTTCCTACTCAATTTGGGAGAAGATGGAAGGTGAAGAGAGAGGCCACATGGTATAGCATGAGCAGCCACACAAATTCGAATTGGATTTTGTTTATGGATTTATTTTGAAGCTAAGGAGACCATTAATGTTTATAAAATATAGGGAGAATCCATGTGAAGGATCTTTTTGATCAGTTGTGAAATTTGTTATTGTGAAGAGAGAGAGTTAGTGAGTGACTAGTTCAGGCTTGAGCTAATTTCGAGGGTGAAAGATTCCCATCCTAATTGGTGATTGGAGATGAAACTTAGGTATTTAAAGGAGATTAAATAGAATTATAATATACAGGTGCATCTACAAATCTCATGGACACTTTAGGATTCAGCTCATTCCCCCTGCCATCTCACATTCTTTCACCATATTTCAGCCTGGTGGAGTCAGACGCACTTGGTGAGCCATTTATATTTTTGAGGGATCTCTTCTTGCTCCACAATTTTGAATTATGATGTAAATAATCTTCTCTCTCCATTAAGAAATTGATCATGTTTAAAGGACGAGATATTTTATGTATTATTGATTAGTGATAAAAAAACAATGCCATTTCCCACTTCTTTGTTGCAAACTCTTATAATATTAGTATATTTGAATGGCTGTGTAAAATATTTATTATTAATGAATGAATGGAATGAAACTGAAGCATATTTTAGGTTTCATATTCATTAACTAAGATTCTGTGGCCATTGGGTCGAATTCCATAACCATTGGATTAAATTGCATCTCATTTCCCCAAGGGTTCATAACTAGTTTTTATATATATGATTGAAGGAAGTGAAAATAACAATGGGATTTCAATTGTTTCAGAAAATTAGTCCTTTTTTATGTACTCTACACATACCTTGCCTCAATTTTATAATTTGAGTGGGTTTCTATACATTTGGGAGGCCATTCTGTCAATTACCCAGGGGGGATTTCAGCCCCAAAATTGGTAATAAAATCATCTATATTGTTAATAATTTAGTACAAACATTCAGAAGTTATTGGCTGGTAATAATACATATCTGAACATAATCATTAATTTATTATATCATTCATAAAACTTCTCTAAATATTTGGTCTCAATTGGTCCAATTTGGAGACCAAGACACTAAGACTAGTCAAGAGAATTACAAGTGGTATTAGAGCATGGTCTTAGCACCTGATGGTGTTAAATAGGAGTAAAATTAATAAACCATAATCCTTATAATCTGAATTGGAAGGTTCCCAGCTTGTAGAAGAAGAATTGGGAAAAAAAAGGGCACCTTGGACTAAAACTATGGCTCACTAGGGAGAAGACCACACTAAGGAGAAAATGCAGTATCTCCAACTTATAAGACCTTTGTTTGAAGAAATAAACCAAAATATAGTATTCATGTCCCAAAAGATAACAAAAGGATTCAAATTGATGGTCAGTCAAATAGGAAGCAAAGGGATAATGGGAGATAGTGGTAGTTCAAAATCAACAAAAAGGAAGACAATGGGTGAGCACATTTTCTCACAAACAAGACCTCATAATAGACCCCATGAATTACAGAGCACACCAAGGCCTACTGCATCTAAATTTATTACTCCCAAATAATAAACTAACATTAAATTTGAAATTAATACAATAACAAAAGATTGGGCTAAATTGGATGAAGAGTGTAGGAGGAGTATAACATATGAACAGTACTTCACTATGGAAAACAAATTCAGAAAGGAGGGAAATAAGTCTCTGTACCAAAATAAAGAATTGAATTGCGTGATAGTTAAAGTTCCACTTCGTCCTTTTGAAGGCTCATCTCAAAGCTCTGCGAACACTTGGGTGCAGAAACTAGATGTGTTTTTCTAGCTGAATCCAATGGTGGAAGAAGATGCTTTAAAAATGGCTATTTTGCACTTGCAGGGAGATTCCAATGAATGGTGGTTCCATAGCCTAAAAACCTTGGGTTATGATGAGGTCAAAAAATATGGGGAATTTTTTGATAGGGTATTGGAAAGGTTTGAGCAAAAAGATCCAAAATTCTCTTTCAGATAACTAGAACAATTGAAGCAGGTAGGGACTCCTATTGAGTATATGTTGGAAATCCAAAGATTATCAGTTAAGGTGGCTGATGTATCTATCAAAAAGTTAGTATTGTTTTTTACTGAAGTTTTCGCACATCCCTTAAAAGTTTTGGTCAAATACCACAAACCTACTAACTTAAATGATGCAATGAGATTGACTAGAGACCTTCAAAATGTGCTCCCTAGAACAAGATTTCCTCCCAAGCCTAACTCCATATTTGAAATAAACCCTTGGAAAAAGGATGCACCTGATAAGAAGAGTTGGAAAAAAGATACATATGAAAATAATAAGAAATAAGGACAAAACAGCTATGTACTTCGAAGGAAAATATTGTGCTTTACATGCTTCCAACCATGGACACCGGGGCATAAATGTGCTAAAGGAAAAGCTCAATGCATAGAGTATTTTCTGATAATGATGAGTATGAGGGGGGTATGGATGAATAAGATCACATCTCATATTAGGAGGAGACATATGAGATAGCATCCGAAGAAGAAAAACAAGAATAAAATTGACCCTCACCGGACAAAGCAAGAATGGTAGTACTTTAAGCGGTGCCTCACTATCACACTATTCGATGCAAGGGTGTGGTATTGGGACAAAGAGATTCAGTTTTTGTAGATGGAGGAGATACATATAATTTCATCGATGCAAATATGGTGGAGAAAATAAAAATACCAAGTGAACCATTTGATGGCTTCACAGTTGTCATCTCAGGTCACAACACAATGCAATGGAACACCTGGATTCCAAAGCTTCAAGTCACCATAGGTAACTATACTTTTGTTGATAGTTTTTATGTGGTTGATGTTGCTAATACTAATATAGTATTGGGATTGTAATTGTTGTATTCTATAGGAGAGAATTTAGTAAATTATCAAATTCCTGAAATGAAATTTCAAGATTCAACATGTGCACTAAGGGTTGTGAGAGGGAAGCACACTTACCCAAAACATGTAGTAAATTGAAAAAGTATGAGATATATATTGATGCATGGTGATGTAGAATGGAATTTTGAACCATTATTTCACCTCTCCCAAGCAAAGAATCAGATTTGTTAAATGCCCAAAAGATATAGAGACACTTCTACACAAATATGAAATCTTTTTTAGAGATCTTCCACATGGTAGACCACTTGATAAAGGGGTTGAGCATAACATTGGTTTGGAGGAGCGTACTTAACCCATTTAGATACCACCTTATAGACATCCGAAGAAGGTCATATATGAAATTTAAAAGGACATTCAAGAACTCTAAGAGTTGGGACTCATTAGACCAAGCTCTAGCCCTTATGCTTCTTTAGTAGTATTAGTAAAGAAAAAAGATGGAACTTTGAGGATGTGTATAGACTTTAGAGATTTAAACAAGAAGACCATAAATAATAGATATCCTATTCCTAGGATTGATGAGCTCATGGATGAGGTATTGATATCTAAGATATTTTCCAAGATTGACCTTAGATCTGGTTATCACCAAATTCAGATGAAGGAGGAAGATGTACAAAAGACTGCTTTTCGATGTCATTATGGCCACTTTGAGTTTCTTGTTATGCCATTTGGGTTGACTAATGCTCCAAACAAATTTAAAGCATGTATGAATAGAATCTTTTTCAAGAAGCTTAGAAGGTTTGTTTTATTCTTCTTTAATGATATTCTCATTTACAGTAAAACTTGGGAAGAGCACTTGCAACACCTAGAGGTGGTGTTGAAAACTCTGCAAGAACAATCTTTGTATCCTAAGATGTCTAAATGTGAATTTTACATGAAATAAATATTATATTTTTTGCACATTATTGGGAAATATGGAGTGAAATTGCACATGGAAAAGATAAGGGCCATCTTAGAATGGCCATCACAAAAAACATCATAGAATTAAGAGGTTTCATTGGAATATGTACATACTATAGGAAGTTTGTGAAAGGATTCTCCAAGATGACTTCTCCACTCATTAACTTGACTAAGAAGGATACTTTCAAGTGGAATGAAGAGGCTAAAAATTCCTTCCAAAATATGAAAGAGGTAATGAGTAGTTGTCCCATGCTTGCATTACCTGATTTTTCTAAGCCTTTCGTTGTTGAATGTGATGCCTCAAGTGGACGAGTAGGGGCTGTACTAAAGCAAGGCCAACACCCTATAGAATTTGAGAGAAGAAATTTGCAGACTCATGAAAATATTTACTCCATATATGACAAAGAGATGTTGGCCATCATGCATTCCTTGGCCAAATTTTGACAATACTTGTTAGGCAACAAGTTTGTGGTGAAAACATACCACAATAGTCTAAGACACTTCCTTACCCAAAAGGATCTAAATGAAAGGAAACAAAATTTGTTAAGCAAGATACAAGATTATGATTTTGATATTGAATATGTGAAAGGAAATAATAACATTGTAGAATATGCATTATCTTGAAAACCTTCTTTTTCTCTAATGGCCATTGCTAAAAAATGGAAGGACATGCTACTAGTTGAATATGCCAAAGATAAGTTTGCTTGTGATGTATTAGATGGACCCATGGGATATGAAAACTACAAAATTTTGGAGGGGATGATATACTATAAGGGAATAATTTATCTATTTTGATATTTAGATATTAAGTACAAAGTTTTGCAGGAAGCACATGATTCCCCACTAGCAGGCCATTTGAGGCTCTTCAAAACCTATAGGAAACTAAGGCAAAGTTTCTATTGGAAGGGTATGAAGGAATATTTTAGAAAGTATGTGAATGAATGTAAGTTATGTCAGAAAAATAATTCATAACTCACATATATAGCTGGGTTACTACAACCTTTTCCCATTCCAGAGCAAAAATGGGACAATATATCAATGCATTTCATCACCGGTTTTCCCAAATATTTGGGCAAGGATTGCATATATGTGGTAGTGGATATATTGACTAAGTTTGCTCATTTATTTTCTGTTACATCCTCTTTTAGTTCTGCAAAAGTGGCTGACTATTTTTTAAGAGAAATCTTCAGATTGCATGGGCTCCCCAAGAGCATTATGAGTGATAGAGATGGTAGATTCATAAGTGATTTTTGGCAAGAACTTTTTAGATTGGTGGGCACTCAGTTGAATCCAAGTACAAGATACCATCCCAAAATTGTTGGAAAAAAAGAGAGGATGAACAAATGGTTGGAAGGGTACCTCTGAAACTATGTGGGAGAACAACATAAAGCTTGGACAAAATGGCTACATTTGGGTGATTTTTGCTACAACACTACCTTTCACATGTCAATAGGAATGTATCCTTTCAGAGAATTATATGGTTATGGTGCACATACATTTGATGATATCGTATTTGGTGATAGTAGAGCTACAAAATCTAAAGATTGCGTGGAATAAAGCCAAGAAATTTTAAATCTTTTAGAAGGCAATTTGTAGGTTGCCCAAAATTAGCAAAAACAATACGCAGATAAACACAGAGAGGAAAGGGATTTCCAGGTTGATGATTTAGTGTATTTGAGGTTACAGCCATACAAACAAGAATCTCTCAAAAATAATGGAGTAGAAAAGTTAAAGCCAAGATACTATGGGCCCTACAAGGTGATTCAGAAAATTGGAGAAGTAGCATATGAGTTGGAACTTCTAGAAGGGAGTAAAATTCATAATGTATCTCATGTTTCTTGTCTCAAGAAAGCTATTGGTCAAAAAAATTTCATTTCAGATACACTCCCTCCTTTCTATGATGAAGGACAACTCACACTTATTCGGGCAAAAGGTTTCGAAGAAAAGGGAGAGAAGATTGAGGAGCAGGACAATCAAATAATACTTGGTGCAATGGAAGGATCTACTGAGTGAAGATGCCACATGGGAAGAGGAGAATGTTTTGTAGAATCCAATATGAAATTGCTTGAGGACAAGCGATATTGGGTGGGGAGGGTTACCACCTAAGTTTTACTTAGTGGATTTTTATCAAGTGAGCCCGGTCAACTAAACAAAGATGATTTGTTGGGACTTCAGAAGACCTTTAGAAGTGCTTCTTGGAAGTGCTTGTTGTACTATATCATATGTTCATACCCCATGGGGGAGTTGTAATAAAATGTTCTAGCATGATAGTGTCTATAAAAGACTCGGTCTCTTAGACTTTATTTTTCAATCAGATCAGCCCATGGTGTTTTTTCCCTTGGTTTTTATTGGTTATTGAATAAACAACTGATAATTTCTGAGTTTTTCACTCAATACCTCCAAAGTTGGGGTGGTCAGCTTGGAATTTGGCCTATTGAGGTTATTAGAGTCTGTGTTTCAATGTATAAACATGCTAGGAATTATGGTCAAGTCATATGAACATGTCTAAGTCCCCGTATGTTTTAATTTTTTTTAATTTTAATTTTTCCACAAAACTTAGGCTATTTTTTAATAGTCTGATTGGAAAAATTGGTTTTGTAATAAAAATGGATTCATAAATTAGTTTTAGTCACGGGAGTGCTCATTTTCAAGCTCAGAGTGCCATGTAAACCCATAGACCCACTTTTTCTAAGTTTTGAGTGATTTGTCCATCGCTCAGGTCAAAAATCCCTAAAAATCAAATATGGATTATTTAATTGATAAATTAATCAAATAATGGAGAAAGTTCAAAATCCTAAATCATTGGTATTTTCTCTGATTTGACTAAAATCAGTCTCATCGGCTTGGGATTGACTGCATTTGACCATTCCTTGATAGAAGGGGCTCATCTAAAATGAATAGAGAGTACATTAATGCATGCAATCTTGGGAATTGCACCCTCCCTCTCCCCTCCATATTTGTGGGCTCATCTGGATGAGTTTTGGTGGATGCTTCAATTAGCAGGTTGGGGTATCAGGAGGATTAGCTCTTCGATTGACAGTTGCACTCAGTGAGACTGAGATCAAACTAAAATAGACTCAGATAAAGATCATATTCTCTCCACATGCAGCTACAATATCTCTCTCTTTGGGAATTGCGCCCCCCTTGGGATAGATTTCTTGTTTTTTCTATAAATAAAGCAGCCATTTCCTCTTCCAAGCTAGTTAGAGTTGGATTGAACGGATTTATATTGTAATGCTATTTTAATCTTTTGATTGTTGGAATAAACAAGATTTGGAGGCCAAATTATGTAATGCTCTCATGTGTGTGGAATCGGCATTGTCTTGCGGCTATTGATGTTGCCGACTTTTCTCTCAATTTCTGCATCTGAACCTTGTCTGGCTTGAACAATTCACCTGAATCAATAGGAGTAAGTTGGGAAAGTAATATTACTTTTTTTTTGTATCTCATAGCATATATGTTTGAATATATATCTTATACATGTTTAATAAGTTTATTTGCATGTAATTCTTGTCTCTTTTTCATATATATATCCAGATCTCATAAGGTTTTGTGCATGATTGTGTGTTTAGCTTTCAGGTAGCAAGGATTGGACAAGCCGTGGATCTAGTTTGACTCCACTACACATCCAAAAATTTTGTGAAGGAATTGCCCCTATGTATTCCACTGACAAGTTTCCATTGGAGATCCATCCAACAATAGGCCTTTCCCCTTCTCTTCCTCCATTCTATTAAAATAAGTCTTTCGGTTACTTGTTCTTCCTATTATGATCAGATCTACTTCTAAAAATTAATTATACATTTTTATATCTAGTTCCTAAGAGTATTGTTTCTTAGATATGAAATCTCATAAAGAATATCATTTTTTAAAGATAGATCTAGGTGTAGAAATTTCCTTTTTACAAGTATCTAAATCGCAGATTGAAAGCTTGCTCATAACGTAGTTTCTTTTTTCATTATTTAAATATTTAAATTCTTCAAGAAAAGTGCATATCTCATTGGCTTCCCAAACAGAAATCCAATATCCCAAGGAAAGCTTGCTTTCCTTGGTTCCTTTTTGCAAAACTAGATTAGCCCCTTTTAACAAGTTTTTACTTAGTTTTTTTTCGGTAACTAGCGTGGTGACCCAAAAAAAATTTGAAGTAATTTTTGGCACACTTGATTTTAATTGATCGCTGTTTTTTTAGCAAGTTTAACAAAAAAGAGAAGGATACTCTACCCATTTTTCGACTCTTCGGCGAACCAGAGCTTCCCAGAGGCTTCCCCCGCCGCTGTGATTTTACTTTAGCTTGTTACAAGCTTGTTGTAAGCCTTTGGATCCCAGATAACAAGGAAGAAAGTGCATAATTTAGTTTTTTTATATTGTGACCAATAATAATAATAAAAATCATTTCAAGTAGGCTCTTTCGAGCCCACTGCCCATCCCCCCAGGGGGGAATCCGCGTCTGTTTCACTTTTTTGCATTTTTCCCCATTTTTGTTCTAGCTTAGTATTGTTATGCAGGATTGTATACTTTGATAACATTTTTCATTATTGCATATTTTGAATTCAAAGTAATCATACTACTTACCCCATGACTTCCCGATTGACCCGAAAGGGGAACGAGATGCGTGGTAGGACTAATTAGAAAACCGGTGTTGTGTATCTTAGATTCTCCTGTCATTGTTATTTTTTCATGTTCAAGTGGTAAAATTATCCCCTCCTTGATTTATCGATTGAGGTCCACTTGGACCGAAAGGGGTTCTTGGAGGGTCTTCTTTTTAATAAGAACACGCCCTTAAAATTTACTAAAATTGACAAGACTCCGATTTGTATGATCTACACTTCTCTGTGGTTCATCTGATGAGTCAAGTTGCATGAAAAGCAATGTGAGTGACTAGTTCAAATAGTATTCACCTTTCCCAATCAACCACCATCAGGCGAAAATCCAACACCTCGATCAAACCGTAAACAGTGGCAAAATACCCAAAGGAAGCGAGAACTCCCAAAAAGTGACCTCGAGGTGCCGATCTCTGTTACACCTTTGACTATATTATGAGCAACAGTATCAGAGACTCCATTCATCCCATATATTCCTTGTGGGTAGCCATGAAGGTTTAGTTTTGGAAATACTTCAAGCAACCCCTAGGTATATCTGGAGTCCCCTCACCTAAGTTAATTTACTCATCTTTTCACATTAATTTAAAACATACCAATATAGAATTGCAGAACATTCATTCCAGCACTTGCAAGCACTCTTAATTATTTTTGACTCCATTTTCAAGGCACTGGTCAACTATTTATTTATTTCAATATATATGTGATTTGGTGTCATTTTGTGCTTACTTGTGATTATCTCATCATGTTATTTTTTGTTTACAATTGTTAAATAAAAACTCCTAAAAAACTTACCCTTTAATACCATCATCATTCTAAATAATTTTTTCCTTAGTAACTTTATAGGGTCTAACCCCCTTGGCTTCGTTAGGAGTTGAGCCTAAACAGACGAGTCACGAAGAAGGTGACAGCCTTGACTCGAGACTTTCCCCCAAGGACACATCGAGTGGCTTAAATATTTCTACCATGTCCCCCGCCTAGGTGTGTGAAAGGTGGCAATGGGCAGGAATGTAATGTCCCCATTTTAAAATAATTGCATAATGGGAAAAATCCATCAATCCTACTAGTTCCCTAGGTTGGGTGGAAACATTGGGAAGTTAATAAGGGAGCTAATAAATGATGTTTATGTTGATGTAATTGTAACTTCGGAATGTATTCACTTGTATTTCTTATCTATTGTAACTCGATGTTCATTCTGGGATGTATTGTAATGTATTTGAGTCATGTCATACCTCGATGTTTATTCCGGGAAGTTTCTATAATGAGAAAGTCATGTCAAGTCATTGTGGGTAACCCTCCTATTGGTCAAGGGTTAAAGTCCCCACAGTTGTGGGGACCTTGGGTTATTAGACTATCCTAGTGAAGTCAACCCTAGGTGAGTCATTTTAAGTCGGGGCAATAGTCCCCACCATTGTGTTACCCTCCTATTGGTCGGAGGAGGCAAAGTCCCCACAAGTGGTGGGGCACTAGGGTTATTAGACACTCCTAGAGATGTCGGCTCTAGTAAGTAATTGTTAAGTGAGGCCGACATGTTGGAGTGCACTTCAAGTGAATGGAAGAATATAAATATAGAGTGAGAGCCTCTCTATTTATCACTTGCAACACTCACACTCACTTATGGGGGCGCATGAGTGAGAGAGGATAAGCTCTCTTAGTGTGAGAGAGAGAGACTATTGCTATGTGGAGATCATCTTAATGTCTTGGGGATTTTACTATTTTGGTGCTAATTCTATCTCTGAGGAGGTTGCAGGGTTTTCTCCTTTATGGTTTCCCCAAGGAAAACTCTTTGTGTCTCTTGTCTCTTGTGATGTGCTTATGTTTTATTGATGTGCTTGTTATTCTCTCAGTTAAAAGATCCTAAGATCATAATGCTAGCTTATATGATGAAAAAATAACATGGTATTAGAGATAACCTGAGAAGAAGACAGTAAGCAGCTACAGAAGCTAGGAATTCTTAATTTTTGTGTCTCTCTCCACAATCCATCAGCAAAAGTATGCTAGGCTGACTCTCCAGTGAAGGGCGCATCTTTCTATCGAAGGGGAATTCGATTTCGAGCATTTTTAGTTTTTGATGTGGAAATTAGGGATTTCTACAGAAGAGGAATTTTTGAGTGAGACCAGCATAGGATTGCTCTCCTCATAAAAACAAAATTTTATAGACCTGGATCAAGAAATTTGGTTGGGTGAATCTCCGGGAAAGTCAAACCCTAGTTTGACCCCGAGCTAGAAAAACCCTAAATACTAAAACTGATACGTTTTGGTACATTCTCTATATTCATAGGTTGGTCAATTTTCATAAGCTATAAATTTAAAGGGCCGAATATAAAATCCTGATGTACACTGTGTTCAAATTGCAGCCTCAGATTCGCTATATTGCGGGAGATATGATCTCTCCAAGTTAGGGTTCCAGTCTCTTCCAAAATTCATCCCTAAACAGGACACCTAGGGAGAATTACAATATATTTGGATACAGAGGTCCAAATGGAATTCCTAAAGATGTTCCAGAAAGGGCCCAGAATCTACATTCGGTGGTATGAATATCATACTTAGAATATTAACCAGTAACACGTGGAATTCCGTACAACTTTGCTATTCTGAACAGTTTTGTAACAGGTCACCTTGGGAAAAGGATCATAAATCCAAAATGGTGAAACCAATTCTAATGAAACCTACGGTGTTGGATCAGGGACATGTGAGGTTATCCCAGCAAGAAATTTCGGACATAGAGGAATAGTAATTTCAGCTATATCATAGAAACAGTAACAGGAATTTCTGCAGAAGAAATTGGAAAATTAGGGCTTCCTGTTTCGGGAGCTTCCCTCCATTATTTTCAAAAAAGGAGTACATTGGACAGCTCCATTTGAAGAGATCTATCTGTATATACAATCAGATCTGAAAGATACCAAGTTTTGAAAATTAGGGTTTCTGTGACAAACCCTAGATCAGCAAACTCCGGAACCAGGACGAACACCTCAAATCGGTAAGATCTAATCCTTTGCTATTTTCATTTGAGGTTCTCATTTCAAAGTGATCTATCACATCAGCTTGATGATAATATTGATTAATTTGATGAATTCCAAGCATAGAAGTACTTTATCTCTTTGAATAAAATGGATTGGACACCTACATGAGTATAGAGGTTCCAGTTTCAAAGGGAGATGAGGCTAGAAGCCTTTCACAAGAAGAAATTGGTCAAGGCCTAGAAGATCATTCCTGATTCAGTCATGAATCAACTTGTACTACAAGTGTCTTGCATAAAGACACCAAAGATGTTTAATTCCTTGACCAAGCTATTTGAAGGGAAGAACAGAAATCAGAATACTACCTTAAGAAACCAGTTGAAGAATGTGAATATCCAGAATGCAAGGACCATGCAGTCATAAGGGTCTCTCAAATCAAAGAACAACTTGAAGCAGTGAAAGAAGAAGTGAAGAATGCGGAAGTGGTGATGGCCACCTTGAATGGCCTCCCAAGATCATAGGATTCATTCATGCGAGGAATGTGTGCCACAAGGAAGTGATTACTTTCAGCAGAATCTAGGAAGAAGAAGAAGATCAACTCATGAGAAGAGAAGAGAAGATGGGACCAATTGAAGATCAAGCTCTCACCATCCAAAGAAGATCCCTCAAGCAATGAGGAATATGAAGAACTCAACTCTTGAAGAACTTCTTATCCACCTTAGCATTTGGATAAGAAACGATGCTATTATGAAGGAAGAAGATGATGAAGCTGAAGGCTCAAGAAGGAGTCTACCCATGAAACAAATAAAGATAAGTATTCAATTGTCATTTCATGATATTGTTTTGTTATGCATTTTTTTATATTTAGTTGATGTATTATGCATGATAGGATGTTCGCATTAATGATAGTATACTACTAATATGCATGTGATGGGTAAGTATCTCATGGTGCTATACAACTCTCCATTGCTACTTATCTAGAATGAAACCTCTTTGCTAACATATTGGATTAGTGCACAATCCCAATGTTGTCCTGGTAGAGATGGAAGGAATCTAGAAAGTTTCCGTGAGATATGGATGAATGTTATATTGGCTAAAATAGTTTCATGATCATATAGTTATGCATAAGAATTTTTCATTATGAATATACCTTATGAAATGTTTCTAACCATACAAGTACAATTGAATTGTAGGAAAGATCGCATGCATAATCACCTACAAGCAAAGAAGAATGAAGACTTGTTTCGAAGAACAAGTGACGACAATTCAAAGACAAAGAATAATATGGCGAAGTGTAGTGACATCATTGATGCAGAACCTTCCAGCCACCAAGAAGAAAGGGAAGACCAGTTCAAGAAGAATGATGTCAGGGTGCAGTATCTAGACCTGAAGATAAGTTCATAGTTCCATCATGCAATAGATGGAAACATCGTGGGATACAAAGCAAGATTCGTAGCACAAGGATTCTCATGAAAAGAAGGCATAGACTACGAAGAGACATTTGCAGCCAGTAAGAGTTTAAACACATATATGATGAGCTTGATGAAGATCTTAACCTTTGCTATAAGGTTGAAGATGCAAGTCTATACACTAGATGGTCACATAGAATATTAGTAGCATAGGAAGCTACTTGTCACTCCAGTACAAAATGTTTCAGTGCATAGAGTACAAAAGATAGAGGGAGTATGACGCTCTTCTTCAAAGGGAGTGACTGCAAAAGATCTAAGGTCCGACATGGCATGATAGGATGGATAGATTACTGATGACTCTAGGCTTTACCAAGAGTAAAGCAGATTCCAACCTTTACTACAAGGTTGAGGATGGTAACCCAGTGATGCTCCTACTATATGTAGATGATCTATTTGTGACAGGTATAGATGTGTTGATTGCTGCTACGAAGAGAAAGCTTGCTGCTGAGTTTGAAATGAAGGAATTGGGGATGATGCATTACTTTCTAGGTATGGAGGTGTGGCAAAGTACAGACATAATCTTCCTTGGAAAAGGGAAGTATGCAGTAGAGATCCTGAAGAGGTTTGGGATGATGGAATGCAAATCTATGGCCACACCTATGGCATCAAACTTGAATCTTTTGAGTGATGCCTCATAAGATTCGGTTGATGCTACAATTTATCGTCAGATGATTGGGTCATTGATGTACCTGACAAACACGAGACCAGACATTTGCTTTGTTGTGAAATCCTTGAGCCAGTACTTGACAGATCCAAGAAGTGTTCACTTGACTGCTACAAAGAATATTTTGAGGTATATGAAGGGTACAATTGATTATGGACTCAAGTACGATGCAAATCAAAAGATTAACCTAGAGGGTTATGTTGATTCAGATTGGGCAGGCAGTGCCATCAACAAGAAGAGTACTTCAGGATGTTGCTTCAGTATGGGATCAGGTGTGATCTCTTGGTTTAGCAGGAAACAATCCTGTGTGGCACTGAGTACAGCTGAAGAAGAGTATGTCGCAACTTGTTCAGCTAGTTGTGAGGTAGTATGGCTGTGGAAGCTACTGTCTGATATATTTGATCTCCAGTTGGATGCTACTTGTATACATTGTGACAACCAGTGTTCCATGACAAGTCGAAGCATATCGAGATCAAGTATCACTATATCAGGGATATGGTGTAGAGAGGAGTAGTGAAGCTCCAGTATGTTGCGACGGAGGAACAGATAGCTGATGTATTGACGAAGCCATTGGCTAGGCTGAAGTTTGAGTATTTCAGGGAGAATCTTGGTGTTCTCCATATCAAGGTTTCCTCCAAGGGAAAGTGATGAGTCCCATATCCATTCTGACATGGTGAGAGGATTGGTTCCTTCCATGGTCAGATGTAAGGGTTGAGCCATTCTGTCATGGTGAGAGGATTGGTTCCTTCCATGTAAAATATGAGTGCTAAGATCCATAGCCATTATGATGAGTAGGTCTGATATAAGGGCTGAGCCATTCTGTCATGGTGATAGGGTTCCTCCCTTCCATGTCAGATATGAGTGTTGGCCATTTTGTCGAGTAGGATAGATGTAAGGGAAATTGCCATTATAGGAATGGAGGCACCTAGTAAGTTACTAGGATCACTCAGTGTAGGACTGAGTATCCATTGTGATGTGATAGAGGGATGTGTTCCCACTTGATTAGATGTAAGGGCTGAACCATTATGTCATGGATAAAGGATTAAGTTTCTTCCATGTCAGATGTAAGGGAAACTGCCATTCTCTAGGAGAATGGAGGAACCTGGTTAGTTACCATGTAGCTCAGTCGAGGAGGACTAGGGGCCATTCTGATATGACTGTAGGATTGGTTCCTACAAGATCAGATGTGAGTGCAAGCCTTTCCATCATTGTGAGAAGAATGTGTTCCCACCTGGGTGGATGTAAGTGCAGGCCCTTTCATCATTATGGTAGGATGTGTTCCGGCCTGGGTGAATGTAAGTGCGGAAAGCTTTCATGATTGTGGTAGGATGTGTTTCTTCCTAGGTGAGAGTCATTCATCATTGTGGTAGGATTTGTTCTGGCCTGGGTGAATGTGTGGAAATATTTCATCATTGTGGTAGGATGTGTTCCGGCCTAGGTGAATGTGTGGAAATATTTCATCATTGTGGTAGGATGTGTTCCGGTCTAGGTGAGAGTCATTCATCACTGTGGTAGGATGTGTTCCTTCCTGGATGGATGTGCCTTTCTGATGAGTAGGTTAGATATAAGTGCTGAAGCCTTTTCATAGATGATAGTGATGTCCTATCATGCTGGTGAATGTGAGTACTGGGCCTTTCTGATGTGATTATAGGATTGGTTCCTATATGATTAGATGTGAGTGCTGGGCATGCCTTTTTGACGAGTAGGTCAGATGTAAGTGCTGGGTGAAGACCTACATGGAGGCTAGGCCTACAACCAGCATGAAAAATGGCTGGATTTGTAGAACTTCCTGTGATGAGAAGAATCATGAGATATCACCAATGATGATTCAGATCCAGTGATGATAGCCAATGATGATCCAGATCGAGTGATGATCCAGATCCAGTCGTGATGATCTAGTAGTGATAATCTAGATCGAGTGATGATCCAGATCCAGTCATGATGATCCAACAGTGATGATCTAGATCGAGTGATGATCCAGATCCAGTGATGATCTAGATTCAGCGATGATGATCCAGATCCAAACGAAGATGACTTACAGATGAAGATGAATTGAATATGAAGATGAATTTGAAGATGACAAAGACTTGACGATGAATCATATGATACAGAGAAGAATTCTTGTGCTGATAAATTGTGTCGAGAGAATACCTTCCTAGTTAAGAGGGAGTGTTGATGTAATTGTAACTTTGGAATGTATTCACTTGTATTTCTTATCTATTTTAACCCGATGTTCATTCCGGGATGTATTGTAATGTATTTGAGTCATGTCATAACCCGATGTTTATTCCAGGAAGTTTCTATAATGAGAAAGTCATGTCAAGTCATTGTGGGTAACCCTCCTATTGGTCAAGGGTTAAAGTCCCCACAGTTGTGGGGCCCTTGGGTTATTAGACTATCCTAGCGAGGTTGACCCTAGGTGAGTCATTGTAAGTAGGGGAAATAGTCCCCACAATTGTGTTGCCCTCCTATTGGTCGAAGGAGGAAAAATCCCCACAATTGGTGGGGCACTAGGGTTATTAGACACTCCTAGAGATGTCGGCTCTAGTAAGTAATTGTTAAGTGAGGCCGACATGTTGGAGTGCACTTCAAGTCAACGAAATAATATAAATAGAGAGTGAGAGCCTCTCTATTTATCACTTGCAACACTCACACTCACTTATGGGGGCACATGAGTGAGAGAGGAGAAGCTATCTCAGTGAGAGAGAGAGAGACTGTTGTTGTGTGGAGATCATCTTAATGTCTTGGGGCTTTTACTGTTTTGGTGCTAATTCTATCTCTGAGGAAGTTGCGGGGTTTTCTCGTTTATGGTTCATAACTACTCTAGTGAAATGAAAGCTTGTCTAAACATCTATAAATTAAATGGAAAAGAAGCTATATGGTGGAGAGACTTGAAGAATACGAAGGAAGATGAGTTAAGAGAAATACGGTGGAGTAAGTTTTGCAATATTTATCAGGAGAAATACATGTTGAAAAGGTTCTTTGAAAAAAATGTGAAAGATTTTCACGAGTTATGCATGGGATCCATGACTATGGATGCCTTTATTAACATATTTTTCCATCTGTTACATTATGTGCCATACATCAAGGATGAGAAGGTAAAAATACAATAGTTTTTAGGATTTATTCCTTTGAAATTTCAGGAAAGGATTGAATTTGACATGCCTAATACATTTGAAACCACCTTACACAAAGCTAGTCTTTTCTATGAGCATGGAAAAATAAGGCAAGGAAACATCAAAAAAATCTGAGACAGGTCTAGGACCTTCTCAGACAACCACAAACTGGGTTTCAACCCACCAAATTACAGAAAATAGGACAACAGGTTTCCATCCAACAATAAATTCAAGAAAACGGGTACAGATCCATATGTACCAGCTCCAAATGCTAACAATCCAATAGAAAATGGGGGAGCCAATGTTTCCCCACTGCACATCAAATGACGGAAATGCGAAGGTCGTCATTATTCCCAATACTGTAAGAACAAGAACAATGGGGTCTTGCACAACTTACAAGAAGAACCAAAGGTATAGGACATAGCTAGAACACTGCATATTTATGTAGCCTTGGATGGCCGATAGGAATACCATCAGGCTACCATGGTTGAGATAGAAGGTAAGATCTTAAATAGTTCTATTTCAATACTGATTTAACCCGATGCTTTCCAAAGCTATGTATCGCCTAAAATTGTTGATGTATGTAAACTAGGAAAAGTCAAACATGATAAATATTGAATGGTACAATTATCCACAAGTACGAAATAGAAAGTTTTAGAAATAGTTAAAGATTGCGAGGTAAACCTGAATGGTTTTCCTACTAAAGTAAACCTGAACATTCCACCCTTAGCATCGTATGATATACTTATTGACATGGACTGGTTGGAACAACACCATGTCATGATCAATTGCTTACACAAGTCAATATTGTGTACAGATAGCTAAGGGAATCAAGTAAAGATTCAAGGCATACCTAAGAAAGTGTCTGTAAGGAAGATATCCTCTTTACAAGTAAAGAATTTCTTTAGGAAAGGATGGAAACTATTTACAGTGAACATCCAAGGCAAAAAATATGAAAGAGAAAAACACATCGAGTACTTTCCAGTTCTTGTAGACTTCAAATACATATTTCCATAGGAAATCCAGTATTACCATCGAAATGAGACTTACACTTTTCCATAAAACTGACACTAGGATTAGTTCCGGCTTCAAAAGCCCCTTACTGCATGAGCGCACCAGATTTGTTGTAGTTCAAATTGTAGTTACAAGAGTTGATTGAGAAAGGATATATCTGATCGAGTGTATCCCCTTGGGGAGCACCGATAATTTTCATAAAGAAGAAGGATGGTATGAAGTGAACGTGCATCAATTACCACCAGCTTAACAATATGACTATCAAGAACCGATACTCACTCCCTAGGATTGATGACTTGTTTAATCAAGCAGTAAGATCCTAGATATTTTTGAAGATCAACCTACGATCTGGGTACCATTTGGTATGGATTCACGATGAGGATATTCACAAAATCACTTTTTGTACAAGGTACGACAACTATGCATTTGTAGTAATTCCATTCAGGTTGACCAATGCACCCTCAAAATTTATGTGTATGATGAACAATATATTTAGTAAATACCTGGATAAAATTGTTTTGGTCTTTATAGATGACATTCTAGTTTACTCTAAGAATGATTAAGAACAAGAGGAACACCTTTTCATAGTGCTATGAGTGTTACGAGAACACCATATCTACGCCAAGTTTAGTAAATGTGATTTTCACAGGCCACAGATACAGTACTTGGGTCACATAATCTCAGAGATGGGGATAGTTGTGGACCCAGAAAAGATTAAATCTATAGAATATTGGCCTACCCCTACCACTGTCACAAAAATTAGATCCTTTTTGGGATTAGCCGGTTATTACCAGGAGTTCATTGAGAACTTCTTTAGGATAGCTTGTCCCATGACCGCTTTGCAAAAGAAGGAAAATTAAGTTCTTGTGGACAACCAAGTGCAAGGAAAGTTTTCAAAAGATTAAATAGCTTTTGATGATAGAACTGACACTATGAATTGTGGATATCGATGGGGATTTCATTGTTTGCATGGATGTAAGAAAGGAAGGACTTGGAGGAGTCCTCCTGCAAAATGATAACACGATCTGTTATGAATAGTGAAAGTTAAAAGAACACGAGCATAACTACCCCACCCATGATCTTGAGTTAGTAGCTATCATCCATGCCTTGAATATGTGGAGGAACTACCTCATGGGAAGGAAATTCCTTCTGAAGATAGACAATATGAGTCTAAAATATTTGTTTGACCAACTAGATTTGAATACCAGGAAAGCCAGATGGTTGGATTTTCTTAGAGAGTACCATTTTTAGATAAAGCATATAAAGGGAAAAGAGAACAAGATTGCTGATGCTTTGAGCCGATGAACTAATATGATATATGAGGTGACTTTGAGTCCAACCGATATGGATTTACACAAGAGGATTAGAATGACCAATAGAGTTGACCCTTTCTATGTTGAAATCCTGAAGAATATCCAAGAGGACAAGTTGTTTCAAAAAAAAAGAGAGTACATGGTAGATGAAACATGACTGATATGGTCCAAAGAGATATTTTACGTTTGAGAAAAAGGGGACATTCGGTCCAATATCCTCAAGGAATTTCATCAGACACACTACTTGGAGAATCTGGGACATCAAAAGATGATATACGCAATTAAGAGGCACTTTTTTTTGGCCAAAGTTGAAGGATGACATAACATTGTTTATCATGCAATGTCAGGAATGTCAACTGATCAAAGCTAAGCACCAGCATCCTTCGAGGTTTCTACAACCATTAACCATTATGAAATGGAAGTGGGAGATCATTAGTATGGATTTTATCATGGGTCTACCTAAGAGTAAGAAGAAAAATGATTCTATCTTTGTAGTAGTTGACACATCTTCAAAAGAAACATACTTCATTCTAGTGAAGTTGACCTACAAGACAATACATATTGTTGATATATTCTTGAAGGAGATATTTAGTTTGCACAGGATACCCAAGGAAATCATCTTGGATTGAGATACTAAGTTTACCAACAAATTTTGGAGATCCTTATTCTTTGGATTAGAAACATAGTTGAACTTTAGTACTGCTTATCATCCATAGACAAATGGATAGACATAATGGGTAAACCAAGTTATAGAGGAAATGCTCATGATTTATGTCATGAAAAACCCCAGTAAGTGGGAATATTACCTACATCTTCTAGAATTGGCATATAACAACATATACTATACTTCTGCCAAGATGAGTCCCTTTGATGTACTCTATGGATGGAAGTGTAGAACAGTGGTTACTGGGATAGCCCGGTGGATCAACTCATGTTAGGGCCTGAATTATTAAAGGACTTGAAACAATTGGTTACCGTGGTCCAGGTGAACCTCAAAGAACAACAAGACCGCCAAAAAAGATACACGGACAAGAAAAGAGAAGATAAATATTATCAAATAGGCGGCCATGTTTACTTGAAAGTAAAAGCAAAATGAAGCTCGTTAAGCTTGGGAAGGTGTGGTAAGTTAGAAACTATATTTTGTGGACCCTTTGAGATACTGGCCAAGAGGGGACCATTGGCATATTAACTAGCATTACCTGCTCACATAAGATTCCATAATGTTTTCCATGCATCCTTATTAAAGAAATATGTTTATGATACTAAACATGTGATTGATTGGTCCTTATTACAGGTGGAACCTGAAGGGGAGTTTGCACCTAAACCCCTTCATATATTGGACAAGAGAGACGTGCATCTCGGGAAGCACACCATAGTCTAGTTGAAAGTGCAATGGAAGCACTTTGAAGATGGTGAGGCTACTTAGGAGAATGAATCCACCATGAGAAAAGATTACCTTGCATTGTTTCATGATTTCATTCTGAGTCCCTAGAACACCAGGGATGGTGTTGTTCTAAGCAGGGAGGGATGTAATATCCCAAATTTTGACCTAACACTTATGGGCATGAGCCCCATTGATTATAAATTTATTTTGATGTTTATTTTGTATATTGGGTCTAAGACCCCACTGCATATGAACAATATCATGTTTTTTATATATTGGGCGTAATCCAATTACCGTTACGGAGAGAAATTGCTATGACTTGGGGTACCACAACAGACAACTTGACTCTAGAAATCAATCATTTCCAATATCCAATAGAAATTAAATGTCTAACACTAAAGGATCAGACCTCGTACCTTATTCCGGATGGTTGAAGTAGGTCCCCGTTGAGCTTTCCAACTTCAACTTGAATTAATAGATTACTTCCTCAACAACAAGTAAACAATACAAGCATACTATATATATTGGTGTTAGATCTATTCTAGCATATATAATCAACAATGTATAAACATTTGAAATCATCCCATGGATAAAATATTCATTCAAACATACATTATTGGACAAGAAAAGATATTTTTATTAATATAAAATTAGAGATTACAATGGATACAACCTCTGTCGGCACGTTTGCGAATTGGAGAAACTGAATCCCCCACTTGGGCCTCCACCACCTCAATCCTCCATCTCTCGATGGCAAGCTTGTGAAGAACACAAAAGTTCTCCAAGGGACAAAGGGATGCATACTCAAGCACAAGTTTCGGCAATAATGGACTATGGTTTCTTTGCTCTCAATTCTCTCATATGCCTTCAATGTACCATAGATTTCCTTATATAGATTTTCAAAGGGGTAATGAAAGGTCGAATCCGAGGGATCTCAAGGCATATGGAAGGATAGGAGTCAAATGAGCCGGACCCATGTCAAGGAAAACTCCAAAAAGATTTGGAATTTGTACACATCCCGATGTACGCGGTTTTAGAGTTCAAACCCACGTATATATGCGATCAGGGGTTTAAAAGTCATGTGTACTAATTTTCACATGTTTTTAGGGATGGTCAAGGAAATATCAAAGGACAAAAAATGGTCCAAGGGGTCTAAGGAGTCTACAGAGGGACAGGGGAAGACCATACAAGTGTGATTCACCTGGAGTGGTAAAGTAAGCTATAACAGATGCCCCCTAATGTGTGAGGTCAGAGGGATCATATGATGGCCGAAATACATTATAAGTCCATCCCAGAAGTGGAGTGATGAAGGATCCCAAATGGAAGACCATCCACTTAATCAACATAGTACAATGATACAACTCTACACATAACTGCAGATACATATAGTAGTCCCAGATACATAAGAGTACAATGGCCATGAATAGGCATGATACAAGATATCACATAAGTGGTCATTGCCACGTATAATATACATAGATCAGAATCTCCATGATGAAGATATACAAATGATCATGATCTCCATAATGGTTGGAAATGTCTGACAGATACTGAAATCAAGTCACGAGAGATGAAATCTCATGAACACTGGCATGATCAAGGAGGTAGCATATAAGATATGCCACCAATCTGGAAAGTCTTCTACACAAAATGCTACGAGTACATGTCCTACTATATGAATAGAGGTGTCCAGATCAAACATAGCAGTCCATTGTCTGATTACCAGTCATTGATGTATACCATTAACAGATGCGTGATCACCCACCGATAATGAAAATGGGAATCAAGGTAATAGAGTGCAAACTAACAAGTGTGAATAAATGTGTTGAGGTCGAACACTTGAGAGGATCCATCGATTAGGGGACATTGACGTATTCCCAAAGATTGTCGATGGTGAGAGAACCTGCCACTAATGACTGCACGTCTCAAGGAACTAAAAAATGAGTCTAGATTACAATCCTAGAATAAATGATTTGAATTTGATGGGATGAAATCCGCTGGAAGGAGGGCATTAAGGCATCCCCCATCATCCAACACGAGGTACTCAATAGAACTGTATAATGTGGAAGGACTCGATCATAAGGTGTACGAACCAATAACTGTACTAAGAATGGCCGACATGCAAAGTTAAGATAACTGAGGAATGGCCGACTTAGGTTTCAACTTCCTTCGAACAAGAGGATAACGACAAATGGTGACTGAATAAAGGTAGCATAGACTTGATATACAAACTAGTACATCTCTGTGACACGGGAGGCATCGACAAAGGCTCCATGGGGACTGGAAACTTAACCAGTCGGTGGAGATAAAATTAGATAAACAAGTATAGCTCCTAAATTCAAACTATAAACCCAACCAATGGATGTGATATACAGTGTTCTGTTCAAAGGCAACATGAGTCGACAGCTGCCAAAGATAACATCTTTCCTTGTTTTCCTTTTTTGTTTTTTGATTTTTTTTGGAATTTTTCAAATATTTAAAAATATTGAAAAAGAATAAAACTAATTTATAGTTACAGACTAGGAGGATACGAGTGTCATAGGAGAAAACAAACTAGTTCCAAGCAGTGGAACATACCTATGCTCAATGCAAGGACACATGTGTAGGATATCGACACTCGGGGGAAAATCCCCTCCCAGTAAAAAGGGAATAAAACCGCAAAGGATATATAAAATGGCTCTGCATGGCTAGACATGAGAGAATATCAGGCTATATGTCTAAAACGCAATGTCAGGGAAGCCAGCATAAAGCTCATGATAATGCAATTACAACTTGACATAAGGGAGTCCTGAGGGAAATAGGCCAGCAAAATATCAAGAGGAGTATGAGGCTCTTACGAAATGTCATGGCAGTACTATACAATGGACTCCCACACCCTAAAGGACAAAACGTCAGCATGGGCACCAAATACAGATAAGGCGCCAACTAGGGTACCCATGTAAGGTCAAGCTCTACCACTCATACCATGCCACTTCTAAGATAGTAAGAAGGTTTTGTGACATAATAGAGTGTGTTTGTACCTAAGGCTATGATGAAACGGTCATAAGGTCATGCAAAATGCAAACGATGATGAAACCTAACCTATATGCCAGTTTAGACATGATACCTAAAACGACACGAACGGGTCAATCCAACGGCTGAAACAGCACTCAAAAAGTTCTCCTACATCATGAATTATGTCAAAAATGATCCAAAATGATTAGAAATGGTCCAAACTATAGGAAAGGGGGTAAAAATTTTCAAAAATTTGAAAAATTTCTATAAATAGTAAAAAATTCAAAACATTATAAAACATTTGAAATTTTTACCCAATTGAGCTCAGATTTTCAACAGTGAATTACAAGAGATCCAGCTGGTAGAATCCACTATCGTTTCTTCCAAGTACTTACCCATGCTCTTCTCTTCCATTTTGATGCAATTTTTATCAAATTCCATGGTCATTTGAGGTTTTTAGGCCAATCTAAAAAGGGCGCTGTGGTCCACGCTGCAGTTGCGCATAAGTTTTTTTGAGTATTCTAATGAGCAAACTTGCAATTTTTTGTGTAGGATGGTCCTAGAATGGAGAGAGAGTGAACATGGTGATATAGAGGAGGTAGTAAGGGCCGATCTAATGGCTCAACAAGCGGTACATGCATGTGGGATCTACAAATTTTGGTGTCTTGGTGGCTTGAGGGCCAAACCAAGACTATTGCAGATGATGGTGGATTACTGGGATCTAGACTCTGAGTCCTTCTAGATATATGGGATGTCCCTCACCATAGAGGTGGAGGATATCTACTTTATTACAGGACTTTCCCGAAGGGGGGAAGTAGTGAACCTTCGTTCTCGCGGTGGGCCCAAAGGTGGCTTGACTATCGATGAGTACATTGTGGTGTACTCCTATCTAGAAACAGAGAAGGTGGGGAGTCAGATCCCAACAGAATCTATAAAGGTGCTAGGCCTAAAGGCCATCTTATTGACACTGGGTAGGATAGCAGGCTTGGCTTCACTCCACTAGGCCTTGCAGCCTCTGATGTTCTATGTAGTGGAGTGCATGAGACCCACGGTCTATGACTGGAGCACTACACTACTGAGCAACATGAAACATCAGCTCAGTGAGTGTAAGATGGGAAAAGTGCGGAACTTTAGGTTCAGCAGCATACTAAGCATGTTTTTCTTCGATCGTGTTCTAGGATTGAGCCCCGGAGTTGGCATTCCTCTACATGGGGTTCAAGATTCGGCCCAACGGCATTGGGCAGATGCAATGCACAGACTGGGGGGGAGGTAGGGTGTCCAACCCCTATCCATCTGATTTCTTTCCGTGGTGGCGATGATAGATAGTTGCCATTGATGACTACCCCTATGCGGGGATTGATTTCTGAGGGGACCCGAACATGCTACTACCACAAGGATCGGCATATGGTGACATAGGTAATGAATGTTGACCCTCTCTTTAAATTTTTGAGTTATTTTTTTTTTGTGTTTTCTGATTATATGGAATCGAAAGACATATATTTTTTGGGTGATAATACATAGCGACATCTACCATTTGCATGTAGATGTGGGACCATGGTGTTATGGAGAGAAATTCCTATGGCTTGGGGTACCACAACAGACAGCTTGACTCCAGAAATCAATCCTTTCCAATATGTAATAGAAATTAAATGTCTAACACTAAAGGATCAGACCTCGTACCTTATTCCAGATGGTTGAAGTAGATCCCCGTTGAGCTTTCCAACTTTAGCTTGAATTGATAGATTACTTTCTCAACAACAAGTAAACAATACAAGCATTCTATATATCATGGTGTTAGATCTATTCTAGCATATATAATCAATAATGTAAAAGAATTTGACATAATCCCATGGATAAAATATTCATTCAAATACACATCATTGGACAGGAAAAGATAGTTCTTATTAATATAAATAAGAGATTACAAGATACAACCTCTGATGACACATCTGCGAACTAGAGAAACTGAATCCCCCACTTGGGCCTCCACCACTTCAATCCTCCATCTCTCGATAGCAAGCTCACAAGAAAAAGGAAATCTTGGGAAGAACACAAAAGTGCTCCAAGGGACAAAGGGATGCAGACTCAAGCATAAGTTACGACAACAATGGACTATAGTTTCTTTGCTCTCAATTCTCTCTTATGCCTTCAATGTACCAAGGGGTTCCTTATATAGCTTTCAAAGGGATAATGAAAGGTCGAATCCGAGCGATCTCAAGGAATATGGAAGGCCAGGAGTCAAATGAGTTGGATCCATGTCAAGGAAAACTACAAAAGGATTTGGATTATGCACACATCCCTATGTACACAGTTATATGGGTCAAAACCCTGTATTTATGCAATTATAGGGTTAAAAGCTGCGTATATCATTTTTCATATGTTTGTGGGGATGATCAAGGAAACATCAAAGGACAAAAAGTCGTCCATAGGGTCTAAGGAGTCTGCAGCAGGACAGGGGAAGGCCATACAAAGTGTGATTCACCTAGAGTGGTGAAATCCGCTATAACAGATGCCCCCTAATGTGTGAGGTCAGAGGGGTCATACGATGGACGAAATACATTATAAGTGCATCCCAGAAGTGGAGTTATGAAGGATCCCAAATGGAAGACCAGCCACCCAATCAGCATAGTACAATAATACAAATCTGCATATAACTACAAGTACATATAGCAGTCCTGGATACATAAGAGTACAATGGCCATGAATAGCCATAATACATGATATCACATATGTGGTCATCGCCATGTACAATATACATAGATCAGAATCTCCATGATGAAGATATACTAAGGACCATGATCTCCAAAATGGCTGAAGATATATAATAGATAAAGATCTCCATAGTTGCTGGAAATGTCTGACATATACTGGAATCAAGTCATGAGAGCTTAAATCTCATCAACAATGGCACGATGAAGGAGGTAGCATATAAGAGACTCCACCAATCTGGAAAGTCTTCTACACAAACCGCTACGAGTACATGTCCTACTATGCGAATAGAGGTGTCGAGGTTGGACATAGTAGTGCACCGTCTGATTACCAGTCATTAATGTATACCGTTAACAGACGCGAGATCACCCACCAATAATGAAAATGGGAATCAAGGAACTAGAGTGCAAAATAACAAGTGTGAATAAATGTGTTGAGGTCGAACACTTGAGAGGATCCATCGATCATGGGACATTGATGTATTCCCAAGAACTGTCGATGGCGAGAGAACCTGCCACTGATGACTGCAAGTCTCAAGGCACTCAAAAGGAATCTAGACCCCAATCCCAGAATAAATGATCTGAAGTTGATGGGATGAAATCCGCTGGAAGGAGGGCATTAAGGCACCCCCCATCATCCAACACGAGGTACTCAGCAAGGCTGTATAATGTGGAAGGAATTGATCATAAGATGCATGAACCAGTAACTGTACCGGGAATGGTTGACATGCAAAGTCAAGATAACTGAGGAATGGCCGACTCAAGTTTCAAATTCCTTCGAACAAGAGCATAACGATGTATGGTGACTGAATGAAGGCAGCATAGACTCGATATACAAACTGGGACATCTCTGTGACACAGGAGGCATCAACAGAGGCTTCATAGGGACTGGAAGCTTAACCAGCCGGTGGAGATAAACTCAGATAAATGAGTATAGCTCTTAAATTCAAAATATAACCTGACCAATTGATGTGATATATAGTGCTCTGTTCGAAGGCGACACAACTCGACAGCTGCCAAAGATAACATCTTTCCTTGTCTGGCTTTTTGGTTTTTTGAATTTTTTTGGACTTTTTTAGTTATTTGAAAAGCTTGAAAAAAGAATAAACTAGCTTTATAGTTACAAACTAGGAGGAGACGAGTGTCATAAGGGAAAACAAACTAGTTCCAAGCAGTGGAACATACCTATGCTCAATGTAAGGATACATGTGTAGGATATCGACACTCGGGGGAAAATCCCGTCCCAGTAAAAAGGGATGATCTACCATTTTACCAGACATCTACCATTTATGTGCAGATGTGGGACCACGACGACCAGAGGGTTTCCCTCATCATAGATGAAGGGTAAGAGGAGATGACATCATGGGTGTGGATGCGGAGTGAACGCTCCAGAGCATTCATACCAAATTTGTGAGACTGACTCATAGAGTTCCCATGGTGCAAGTCGAGGAATTTCCTGAGGCCATGCAGCGGCAGGTGGTGGGTGTACCACGCGCATGGGTGCGTTTATTCCGGAAGCTAGCTAGAGCCGTAGTGACGTTCCATGATCACAACCCTCCTCCTCCTTCACAGGATTAGACACCTGGGAGTGTATATGTTTTGTACGACCGTGTATTATATGATGGTGGATTTAAAAGCCCCACTTTTGTATTATGACACTATGTATTACCACATTTTTGATGTATATAAAAAAGTTTTATGGTGATCGATTTATTTATTTACATGTGTAAAAATATGTTTATGATTAATTTATTATGAATGAGACAAATTCCAATCTAACACGTAGTTAGCATATGAGTCAGCAACTTGATTATTATTTCTTGGAATGTGTATATATGTTATATTGTCAAATTGCCATTCTAACAATCTCACACGTAAGAACCTTCTCAATAAGGTCGGATCTCTAACATGGTACAAACCATTGAGTTGTGACACTACTAACTCCGAATCAAGATGTACCTTAAGAGATAGAACTCCATGTAGAATGGAATCCCGTAGAAGATTGATAACGACACTATATTTAGCAACATTGTTGGAAGATGGCCGTAGACATACACCTCCTGAAGACAGTACCTGACCCATAGGAGTGTAAATCACCCAAGAAATAGAGGCTGAGTGTTGAGTGTGACAGCTTGCACCATCCACGAATCCTATGTAGGTGGAATATTCCATTGACATCTGCCAAAAGAAATGGAAACTAATCACAAACTTGATCACGATAAAAAAGACCTAACTATGCAAAGATGTACAATAATATACAACAAGCAGCCTTGGCTAAAGATCATGCATAGTATTTTTTGAGATAGAGCCCATTTCTAGGCTCTGCCAAAGCCGTTCCTTCGTAGTCCACTAACTCATAGGCACCCTTCTCTAACACACGCTTTACCACATAAGGACCATGCCACATAGGATTAAACTTCCCTGCCCCCAAGGGTTCTTTCGATTGATCCCACAAACGGACCAAGTCACCTTCACTAAACACTCTTGGATGAACAGACTTATCGTACTGGACCTTAATGCGATGTTTATTAACCTCTAGAGCCACCAAGGCATCCCGATGCTACTCATCAAGTTGCTCAAGGTGAACCAAATTCTCCTCCAAAGGTGAAGTGTCTGGTAAGAGTTCCACAGCTAGCTTCAACGAAGGAATCTCGCATTCAACCAGCAATATTGACTCCACTCCATGTACAAGTTGATATGGAGAAAACCAGTGGCAATCTTAACCACGGTTTGATATGCCCACAAAGAAGGATATAACATGATGTGCCAATTCGTCTTGCTTTGTGCAATTGATTTGAGTGATTTATTCACTGCCTCTACCTATCCATTCACTTAAGGATAGTAAGAAGAGGAGTGCTCTTTCTTATACCCTAACTTGGATGCCAACTCTTCCATCATACGTATCTGAAAGTGTGAGCCATGGTCAGTGACAAGCTATTTCAGAATTCAAAACCGAGTAATGATTTGGTTGAATACAAAGTGAGCAACTGTCTCACCATCATATTTTACTGTAGGCATAGCCTAGGCTCATTTCATGAAGTAATCAACAGCCACTATAATGTGATGGTGCCCCCCAGCTGAAGCTGGGTTGCAATCCATAAAATCAAGCCTCCACTTAGTGAAGGGACCGACGGTGATAATAGGATGTAATGAGGCATGTTTCTAGCACATATTACATGCGAACACCTGGAAAGGGTGGCACCTCTTGACTGCATCAACACAATATTTAAAGATCGACGGCCAGAAATAACCCGCTCTCAAAATCTTTTGGGCTGTAGAAATCCCAGATAAATGACCACCACACGCCCCTCCGTGTCAATCATTCAGCACAACCTCAACCTCGTCATGAGTTAAACAATGTCGTAAAATGGAATGTACTCCACGGCGGTACAAAGTATTTTCCACTATAAGGTAGTTCTTAGAGATGTGATGTAATCGTCATCGTTCATCTCACGAGAGGTGAGTAGGGGTCCTCTGTGTTTGTAGATATACTATGATATCCCCATACCATGGGTCTAACATTGAGATTAAAAAGATGTGTTCATCGACAAATGTATCTTCACAAACCAACTCCTCATCCTTGCTCGGGAAATCCGATATAAGCTTTGCAAAATTAAAGACTTCTTCAATTTTTCTGAAACAAACTCGAGATCAAATTCTTGCATAATTAAAATCCATTTATTATACTTTCCCCCAATCATCCTTCATGTGAGGATGAACTGAAATGGATTGACATGGGACACAACCAAGGTCTAGCAAAGGAGAATATAATGTCTCAAACATTGAACCACATGTACGGTAGCTAAGGCAAGCTTCTCGACATGAGAATAATGAATATATGCGTCGATAAGGTTTCGGCTTAGATAATATATGACATTCTCTTGGAGCTCCTCATCCTCTTGAACCAAAACCATACCAATCGTCTCTTAGGACGTGGCCGCATATAATAGAAAATTACGGCTATAATCCGGAGGACTAATCACCGGGGCCGATGCTAGGGCTCGCTTGAGTGCATCGAAGGACTCCTGGGCTCACTCATCCCATTCAAAGGGAGTATCCTTCTTCAAGAGATGCATGAATCCTCTAGTCAAATTGGAAAATTTGACAACAAATATTCGTAAGAAGTTTTCCATGCCTTGCAAACACTGAAGTTGACGAATATTCTTCGGGGGAGACAAATGAAGTATTGCCTTAACCTTCAAAGGGTCGACTCTTATACCCTCTTTTGAAATGATGAATCCAAACAAACGACCTGACTTCATGCAAAAGATGCACTTATGAGGGTTCAATCTGTTAAATTTTCATATGCTTAGCTAAGACATCGGTATTTCATTTCATTTTCATGATAAAAGCATATAAACAAGATCACTGAAAGATAGACAAGCACAACCATAAAAAAGGAAAACAAAGATTTATCCTGGAAAAACCCTAAAGGGAAAAACCCAGCAATAGCTTCCTCAATATAGATGCCCCAAAAAGATAAAAGATAAAACCAGCAAGGAGATCAAAGCCTGATCCTCCTCCTTCTCTAGCTACTTCTCTTATCCACTATTACGCTACACAAGTGAGAGTGTGTGTCACAAATGAGGAGCACTACACCTCTATTTATATTCATCCGTTCACTTAAGTTAACTCATTTGACATGTAGGCTTGAGTTAAATCATGTAGGTTCGAGTTACACATGTAGGCTCAAGTAACCACACTGGGGTGCTGATGACCCACCTTTACAATTAGAGGGGACTACCTCATGACTCTTATTAGTTCTTCTAATTAGGAGCATCGGGGTACAATGTAATACAAGTGGTTCTCCCGGTAGGACCATCAGGGACCACAAAAAGATACATATAGAATATTCTTCAAAGTTACAATATTTCAACACTCCCCCTTAATGAGAAGGGTATTCTACAACAACATCAACAAAAACAAGAGTAGATATAGGGGACATCATCAACATCAGCAGGGTAACACATCTATAAATCATTGGAAGCTTTTCAACATCATGTAGTCTTCATCTTCAATATTCAGTCTTCATCATCAGCAACATCTTCAGTCTTTGATCAGCAACATCTTAAGCATTTTGGTCTTTCAATTAGCAATGACATCTTCAGCACTTAGACCTTTCGATCAGCAACATCTTCAGCACTTTGACAATTAGATCAACAACAACATCTTTAGCATTTTGACCTTTCAATCAGCAACATCTTTAGCACTTTGAATTTTCGATCAACAACAACATCTTCAACATTTTGTCCTTTCGATCAGCAACATCTTCAGCATTTTGACTTTTCGATCAGCAACAACATCTTCAGCACCTTGACCTTGCGATCAGCAACAACATCTTCAGTACTTTGATCTCTAGATCAGAAATATCATCATCAACACTTTTCCCTTTCGATCAGCAGCAACATCATCATCATATTCTGATCTGTCGATCATAATCATCATCACATTTTGATCTTTCAATCAGAAACATCATCATCATACTCTGATAGAAACATCATCATCATACTTTGATCTTTCGATCAGAAACATCATCAACATACTCTGATCTTTTGATCAGAAACATCATCATCATACTCTAATCTTTCGATCAGAAACATCATAATCATAGTGTGTCATCATCGTACTCTGATATTTAGATCAGTACGCCGTCATCATCATACTCCGATATTTCGATCAGTACGTCATCATCATACTCTGATATTTTGATCAGTATGTCATCATACTCTGATATTTCGATCATTATGTCATCATCATCATACTATGATCTTTTGATCAGTATGGCATCATCATCATCAGCAACAACCTACAATCCACAACTCAAAGACAGAAAGTCTTTGGATCATTTTTGGACTTAAAGTCCAGGGATGATACAACCCACCATAGTCTCGACAACCGAAGTTACCAGATTGATTACGGGAGAATCAGTCCCTATCACTTTAGGACTAACTCCAAGGACGATGCAATCCTACCAAATTCTCGAGGACCGAAGCCACCGGATTTATTACGGGAGAATCAGTCCCTATCACTTTAGGAATATGTCCAAGGATGATGCAATACTACCACTTTCTTGATGACCGAAGCCACTGGATTGATTACGAGAGAATCAGTCCCTGTCACTTTAGGACTATGTCCAAGGATGATGCAATCCTACCACATTCTCGAGGACTGAAGCCACCGGATTGATTACGGGAGAATCAATCCCTATCACTTTAGGACGATGTCCAAGGATGATGCAATCCTGCCACATTCTCGAGGACCGAGGTCACCAGATCTATTATGGACAGATGTCCTAGGACGATACAATCCCTCTTCATTCTCGAATACCTAGGTCTCCGGATAACTTTAGGGCAAGTGCCCAGGGATGATACAATCCCACCATGTTCTCGAGGACCGAGGTCACTGGATCTATTATGGACAGATGTCCGGGATGATACAATCCCTCTTCATTATCGAGGACCGAGGTCTCCAGATCACTTTAGGGAAAATGCCCAGGGATGATACAATCCCACTGCAACATCACTACCCCCCCTTTTGAGGAAGGAATTTCCGAACAACACCAATCTTATCTTGAAAGTGTTCAAACTCTACTTGAGGCAGAGGCTTCATCAGTATATCATCATCCAAACCATCATCATATACATCTTCAGTATCTGAATACTGATCTATCACCATCTGTATCTCCAGTATGTGAATACTAAAAGCATTATCATGTATATCTTCAGTATAGAAATACTGAAAGCATCATCATCTCTATATTTAGTATAGAAATACAGAATCACTATCATCTATATCTACAGTATGTAAATACTGAAATCATCATCATCTATATCTTCAGTATGGGAATACTGAAACATCATCATCTCTATATTCAGTATAGAAATAATAAATCACCATCATCTACATCTACAGTATCATTATCTGCATCTGCATCTTATCTTGTATGTAGAAATACCAGATTTCTACGTGTTACGTCGGAACACAGGGTTCTTTGTCATCACAACTATGGTTATCACATAGAATCATTATTGTTTCCATCTTCAGGTCAAAGAGACCTGATATCAACTTCTGAAGCCGTATGGATTCACAACTTAGTAGAGCAATTTGCTATGTATTCTACTTCAACCGTGCTAAGAGAAACACTGGACTGTTTCCTGCTAAACCATGAACTCATAGCAGACCTCAAACAAAAGCATATACTTGATGTGCTTTTCCTGTCTGAGATACTTCCAGCTCAATCTGCATCTGTGTAGCCATAGAATCTATACTCATGGCTACCATCATATTAAAGACCAAATTCTATATTCCCTTTCAGATATCTCATCACATGTTTTGTAGCTACTAGGTGAACCCGTCTTGGTTGAACAAGATATTGACTTAAGGTGTTCATTGCAAAACAAATGTCTGGTCTGGTATTTGTTAAGTACATCAATGACCCAATGATCTGTCTACAGTGAGTCACATCCAATAACTCTAATGAGTCATCAGCTAACAGGTTCAGGTTGGAGTCCATGGGTGTGGCCATGACTTTGCATTCCAACATATTGAATCTCTTCAATATCTCTACCACATAATTTCCCTGGTTGAGAAATATTCCTTCTGAACTTTACCATACTTCCAGACCTAGTAAATAATGCATTAACCCAAGGTCTTTCATCTCAAATTCTTCTGCTAGTTTCTTCTTGCTTTCCATGATCTGTTTCTGATTCCCTGTCAAGAATAAGTCATCCACATATATTAATAGAGTGATAGGTACATCTTCTACAACCTTGTAGGAAAGGTTAGGATCAACTCTACTCTTGGAAAATCCCATGCTCATCAGGAAACTATCTATTCTTCCATACCAAGCTCTGGGAGCTTGCTTCAGGCCATAGAGGGCCTTCTTCAACTTGCATACTTGATTCCATCTGTCTTCAAATTCAAATCCTCATGACTATTCGATGTAAAACTCTTCATCAATCATACCATTAAGGAAGGCTTGTATTTACTTCATCATGGAAGAAACTACCATGATAGTTTTGAAGGAAGTGTACCTTGCTTCCTGGAGTAAGTGTCTCTTCAGAATTAATTCCCTCTTTCTGATAGAAACCTCTAGCCACAACTCTTACCTTACTTCTATCAGCAACATATCTTATCTTGTAAATACATTTGGTAGATACCACATTCTTGCTTTCTGGTTTGAGTACTATATCCCAAACATCATTCTAGTATCATAACATCTTCTATGAGTTTGTCTTCTTAGGTCATCAACATATCCTAGTCTTCTGCATTCAACCTTGAAGGTTGGAACCCACTTTACTCTTGGTAAAGTCTCGATCCATCACAAACCTATCCATCATGTCATACCATGTCGAACTTAGATATAATTTTCTGTAGTCACTCCCCCTGAAGTGGAGTATCATCTTCCCTCTTCATTCTGTATAGGTTGTTCTATGCTTGATATATACTGGTCAATAGAGTATGTCATGCCATAGTCTATTCTTTCTGGGGAGAATCACGAACCTTACTTTGTACACTTGTTCCATCATATCGTATACATCATTCCCCATGATCAACTGTTATTCTTTGATCATAGCTTCTTTCATAGCATTCTTTTCTTCATCTTGAGTTATCTCTGGTACCCATGGTGGTCTTCATCCTTCAAGGTGGATCTACCACTCTATGAAGCTCTTTCTTTTGTCATGGTGTCTCTAACCCTAGGAGCTTCAGATTCATGTTTATTGGAGTGAATCTTGAATTGTCATCACTTGTTCTTCGGAACAAGTCTCATCCTTCTTTTCTTGTAGGAGGTTGTTCATGACCTTTCCCACAATTCAAATGCACCCGTTGCATGGTTAGAACTATTTCATAAAACATATGCATAATGACAAATTCTTATGCATCATGCAACTGTTTAGTCAATACAACATTCATCCATATCTCACATAAACTTTCTAGATGCCTTCCATCTCCACCATGACATTATTGAGATTGTGCACTAATCCAATATGTCAGCAAAGAGGTTTGATAAGTAGCAATGGAGAGTTGTATAGCACCATGAGCTACTTACCCATCACATGCATATTAGTAGTATACAGTCATTAATGAAAACAATCTATCATGCATAACACATCAACTGAATATAATCAAATGTATAAAAAAACAATATCATGAAATGACAATTGAATACTTATCTTTATTTGTTTCATGGGTATACTCCTTCTTGAGTCTTGAGCTTCATCATCTTTTTAATTCGTGATAGCATCATTTCTTATCCAAATGATGAGGTGGATAATAAGCTCTTCAAGAGTTGATATCTTCATATTCCTCATTGATTGAGGCATCTTCTTTGGAAGGTGAGAGCTTGATCTTCAGAGATGAGCTTCTTCTTCTTCCCAAAGTCTGCTAAAAGTAATCACTTCCTTCTGGAACGCATTCCTTGAATGAATGAATTCCATGATCCTGGGAGGCCATTCAAGGTTGCCATCACCACTTCTACATTCTTCACTTCTTCTTTCCCCGCTTGAAGTTGTTCTTTGATTTGAGAGATCCTTATGACTGCATGGTCTCTGCATTCTGGATCTTCACATTCTTCAGCTAGTTTCTTAAGGTCATATTCCGATCTATGTTATTCCCTTAAAATAGCTTGGTCAAGGAATCAAACCTCATCGATGTATTTAGGGAAGAAACTTGTAGTACAATTTGATTCGTGACTAAATCATGAATGATATTCTGGGCTTTAACCAAATTCTTCTTGTGAAAGGCTTCTAGCCTCATCTCCCTCTGAAACTGGAACCTCTATGCTCATGTAGGTGTCCAATCCATTTTATTCAAAGAGATCATATAATTCTAGGCTTGGAAGTTGTCAACTTCACCAAGCTTATCATCAAGCTGATGTGATAGATCACTTTGAAATGAGAACCTCAAATGAACATAGCAAAGGATTAGATCTTACCGAATTGAGGACTCCATCCTGGTTCCGGAGCTAGCTGATCTAGGGTTTGTCACAGAAACCCTAATTTTCAAACCTTGGAATCTTTTAGATATGATTATATATATAGATAGACCTCTTCAAATGGATTTGTCCAATGTACTCCTTTTCTGAAAACAGTGGAGGGAAGCTCCTGGAACAGGAAACCCTAATTTTCTAATTTCTTTTGCAGAAATGCCTGTTACTGTTTCTGTGATATCTCTGAAATTAGTGCTCCTCTATCTCTAAAATTTTGTACTGATGTAACCTCGAATGTCCCTGATTCAAAAACATAAGTTTAATCAGAATTGGTTTCACCAATTTGTATTTATGATCCTTTTCCCAAGGTGACCTGTTACAGGACTGTTCAGAACAACAAAGTTGTATGCCATGCCACGTGTCACTGGTTCATCTTATGAGTATGAAATTTGGACCACCGAAATTAAATTCTATGCCCTTTTTGGAATATCTTCAGGAATTCTATTTGGACCTTGGTATCCCACAATATTGCAATTCTCCCCAGCTTTCCTGTTGAGGGATGAATTCTGGAAGAGGCTGGAACCCTAACTTGGAGAGATCATATCGCTTGGAATACAGTGAATATGAGGATGAATTTTGGACACAGTGTTACTCAAGATTCTATATTTGGCCTCTGCAATTTTCAGCACTTGATACATCGCAAATATCAGGATATAGAGAATGTACCAAAACTTAGCATTTTTAGTATTTAGGGTTTTTCTAGCTCGGGGTCAAACTAGGGTTTGACTTTATTGAAGTTCCACCCAACCAAATTTCTTGATCCAGGTCTCTAAAATTTGGTTTTGATGAGGAGAAAAATCCTATCTGGTCTCACTCAAAGATTCCTCTTCTATAGAAATCCCTAATTTTCGTATCGAAAAACTGAAAATGCTCGGAATCGAATTCCACTTCGATAGAAAGATGTGCCCTTCAATGGAGAGTGAGGCTAGCATAATTTTGCTGATGAATTGTGGAGAAAGACCCAAAAATTAAGAATCCCTAGCTTCTACAGCTGCACAATGTCTTCTTCTCAGGTTAGCTTTGATACCATGTTAAATTTTCATATGCTTAGCTAAGACATCAGTATTTCATTTCATTTTCATGACAAAAGCATATAAACAAGATCACTGAAATATAGACAAGAACAACCATAAAAAAGGAACACAAAGATTTATCCTGGGAAAACCCTAAAGGGAAAAACCCAGCAAAATCTTCCTCAATATAGATGCCCCAAAAATATAAAAGATAAAACTAGAAAGGAGATCAAAGCCTGATCCTCCTCCTTCTCCAACTACTTCTCTTCTCCAATAATGCGCTACACAAGTGAGAGTGTGTGTCATGAATGAGGAGCACTACACCTCTATTTATATTCATCCATTCACTGAATTTAACTCATTTGACATGTAGGCTCGAGTTACAGATGTAGGCTCAAGTAACCACACTGGGGTGCAGATGACCCACCTTTACAATGAGAGGGGACTACCTCATGAATCTTATTAGTTATTTCGATTAGGAGAATCAGGGTACAATGCAATGCAAGTGGTTCTCCTGGTAGGACCATCTGGGACCACAAAAAAGATACATATAGAATATTCTTCGAAGTTACAATATTTCAACACAATCTAACTGAATAGTGCCGGCATCTTTCGAATACCAATATCAAGTGATAGGGATGACACATCCTCATACAAGAATGAGCAGCGAGGTCATCCAAAAATACTTCAATAATAGACTTGAGATCATGGAAGATCAAGGTCATCACCCGCTGAAACGTAGCTTCGGCATTTTTAAGGCCGAAAGGCATTTTTCGATATGCAAATGTTCCCCAAGGACAAATAAATGCGGTCTTGTGTTGGTCCTTGGGTTTAATCTGTATCTGATTATACCCGGAAAAACCGTCCATAAAGGAGAACACCTCGCTACCCGCACACTCATCCAAAATCTGATTTATAAATGGTGTGGGGAAGTTATCCTTAGGACAGGCATGATTCAAATCGCAGAAATCAGTGCATATGTGGATCTCTCCCTGCTTCTTATCCACAGGAACGGGGTTTGAAACCCACTCCATCAAGGGAACAGGATAGATGAAACTGGCTTTCAACAGCTTCTCTATCTCTGCCTTAATGGAGGGTGCTTTCCTAGGATTCACAGCATGTAAATGCTGTCAAACAGGCTTAGCATTGGGGTAAGTCTTAATCTCGTGCTCGACAATCCGAGGGTCAATACCTAGCATCTCATCGTAAGATCAAGCAAAAATATCACAGAATTCCTTGAATAGCTTGGTATATTCCAAAATCTCAGCATGGGAACATTCCGCCCCAATATATACATTCTCTATTGTGCTAGGATTGCGAGAAATGTTGATAGGAATCGTTGCCGATATGTTCGCCATGTTTCCATCAGCCATCAGACTAGGAGAGCTTAATGGAACCATAGGAATACCAACTTTCTGACTATGAATCTCCCTAAAATAATCATGCTCCAAATGGTGAAGCTCAGGAAGAAAGTATGATCTATGATGAAGTTCCTCCCATGGTGGCTCAACTCCCAACATAGCCTCGATAATCGCTTCATCTGAAGGGAAAACCATATCAAGGTAGTCGTGGGCATGAGAAGAATGTACTGCCCATGCTGACAGCACATAGGGGTCTTCCTCCTCTATCCACAAAGAGGAATAACAAGGCTCTGCAACACTCTCAAGATTAGCTTGATAAGCTATCATAGCTACAGGCAATGGCACGCTCATCTCGATGGGCTCACTTGAATTAATCAGTGCAGGAAGAATCCAAGGATCTTCCATATGGGTCGTGCAAAAAGATACCGAGGTCGTAGATGTTGAAGCCTCATCGGAACAGGATCCTATCATGAGGATCGGTGCAGGACAACTAAAGATTCCCATGAGGGATGGATACATGCCTACACCCACACTCCCAGTTGCCGGCTGAGAGTGCTCAATGATCGGGACTGAAGCTCCCGAAGATGCGGTAATAGATGGATTCTTGAATGCCATTTGATCAATCGTTACAATATTCCCATTATGTGGAAAGCATACAATGCGAAACAAGGAAGAAGTAATGACTTGCATACTATACATCCAGTTCCTACCCAGGAAGAGATTGTAGTCAAGGGGCGCATCAACCACCTCAACCTATTTCGCAATGGTCTTCCCCCACAAACAGAATTTAAGGGAAGGGAGGATACCATGTGGCCTAAAAGATCTCCCATCAAACGTAGTTAACATAGTCGCTGATTTAGACAGCTCAAGAGAACCCAGACCCTCCCAACAGGACAAAGTCATAACAGAAGCCGCAGCACCCTCGTCAATCACAGTACGCTTGACGATCATATTAAGACATTCTATGTACACCAAAAGAGATACATAGTAGGGCAAGCAAGGCTGCAGTCCTGCGGTTTCAAATTTGATCACTGAGAAAGAATCATCTCTGTTCACACCAAGGGCAGAAAGCAATGCCTTCCTTTGCGAAGGACAAATCTGAAGCACTTCCAATGCAGACATCGCACAAGGAGTGTGGCCCAAATCCTCGACAACTGAATAATTCTAGGTGGCTTGGGAATTTGGATTATGCCCCGAATGCTTAAGGACTCCCTTAGGAATGTGAGGTGTAGCCTCAGGTTTATCCATAGGTTTCTCAATATGCAAAGGGGACCTTGGTGGATCAGGCTCTTTGCTTGGGCTGGGTTGTGACGAACTATAATGTTTCGCATGAGTCACAACTTTCATAGCATGGACCATTTTAATGCACCCACGAGCACTAGTCTCTGGTGGATTATCCTCACTAGACTGGTCATGGGACTTCGAGTTCATATTCTGGTTATGCGGTAAAGGGTTCGTTAACACAGCTGGGCCTAGTGCTAAGAATCTCAAAGCTTCATCAATCCAAGGGCACAAGTAAGTGAGGTGATCGTCCTTACATAACTTGCAAGGAAACTTAACCTTACGTTTAGCTTGCTTGTCCCCCCCAGCATTTCTACCATTCTTTTCATTATTGTTAGCATTCTCATTCTTATTCCCACCCTTTCGATTATTATTTTTACCCTTTTTTCTATTTCGTCTGGGTTGCTGGTTATCCTTCTGGTCCGATGATTGCACAGAAAGTACATTCGTTGTTTGGGCGGGTTGAGACGAAGCCGTAGCTTGTCCTGAATCAGATTGGTTGATTGACAACTGACCAACTTGTTTCACAACCGAATCCACAGGTTTCACATTTGTACAAACCAAAATGCCTTCGGCATGTGGTCCAGGTTTGAATTTGGGATCGAAACTCGAACGAGGAGCATTGGGAATAATCTCATCCAAAAAACCGGACTGAGCATAGATCAAGTCCATTTCATGCACCCTAAAAATTTCTTGTTCCTCATTATGCACTCCGGATGTGGAAACATCCTTCACTATATATGGCAATAATGACTTGAGGAACCACTCAAGAAGGAACTCCGGCGGTATAAAGGATTTAATTAATCTCTTTCCTCTACACCACTCCTAAATATGATCAGAAATATGGGTGGCTTTATCTTGCTGAAATGTAGACAAGAGTTTAGTAGCAATGTCATAGCGCATTGGTAGCTGGAAGTGATTAATAAAATTCATCACAAGGTCGTCGAACAAAGTAAAAGTGCCTCTAGGTAACTCTATATACCATTTCACAGCAGGCCCTGTGAGGGTGCGTTGAAATGGTCTCAAACGGACTGAGTCCTGATGTAATGAATTCGAAGAGCACCATTGGTGAAACATAGTAACATGTTTGCTCAGATCCTCTCCCAGTTTTCCATTGAACTTAGGTATGTCCGAAGGAATCTTGGTAGGGACAGCCGGCCAAGCTGGGTCATGAGCCACAGGATCGTTCGTAAGTCTCAATAAGTCAGGAAGGTTAAGCGTCACAACGAAAGGGAGCCTAGGATGATGAGTTCGATGGACCACTCCTTGATTCATATAGGTTTGGTTTCCACCATGGCCTTGGCCATAGTGCCCTCCTCTTGTATGACCCGTATAGGGTGGCGTGGAAGCACCATAATGAGGTGGACCTTGACTAGTAGGAGAGTAAGCAGGTTTTTGATACCCACCTCCGTAAGGTGAAGAAACCTATCCATACTGAATCCCATAATAAGGTCCATAGGTCATCGCATGCGATGCCCCATGAGACACTCCGTAGGTAGGAATATACGCTCCGGAAGTAGGAATATACATATCGGAAGTAGGGATATATGCTGCGGAAGTAGTAATTTGACCTTTAGAAGCATGAACATAGCCTCCCGAAGCAACGGGCGGTATGTAAACTTGAGACACAATTGGTTTAGTAACCGCAGTATGGACCTAACTCGTAGCCATGTGCCGACTCGAAGGACCACGTGAATAAGGTGGAGGATGTACATTTGAAGAACTAGGGGCCGAGGACAAAGGAATACGAGTAATAAGATATGTACTACTGCCTATCGTCACTTGTCTTGGATCTAATATCCTAATAGGATCACTAACTCTAGACCTAGGAGGGATATAAGATGTAGCTTCCACCACTGGGACGAAAGGTGTAATGTGACTAGTGCTCCCAAACCTCTCCGCATGGTAAGGAATGAGAGTGCCCCCAGGCATAGTGCTAGGCTCAAAGTCGGATTCGACCTGAAATGTCAAATCATGCATAGGAAAACCAGCCATACCATAACTACCATAGCTAGTAGTGGCGGGTTCAAAATGAGTCTCAGTGTCCTCCAGCATGCCATACTAGTAATGCGTCATAGGGGAATCATCCCTAGAGTGAGTAGGTCTATCATGCATGGCTCCTATCTCAGAAATCATAGGACCTAACTCAGCTAAGTCGGGTGAAGGATCGTAAGTAGGAGTAAATTCACCATCGTCTACACAAATGGGAGGAGGTGGTTCAAGAATATCTTCTGAATGGTCTCCCATGGTGTGTGAATCAATGTGTGACATAGTCCACCTGGACTGTCTATTTCTCTCTCCCAAAGGAGGAGGAGAAGTAGAAGGTGGAAGTCCCGCTAAACGACAAGAACGGCGCGAAACCGCACCTGAATCCACAATGACTCAAAAAATAACAAAGACTCTCTATTTACGTAAACCCTAGGACAACTAGCGTGCACATAGCAATCACTAATAAAATATAAATCCAAACTCAAGAAAACAAGGGATGGATAAGTGAGCTCCCAAATGAAGCAGGTATGTCTCGCCTAAGAGAGGATTGAGACTCCCATACACAACAAGCGGAGGTACGTAACCAATTATTGTGGCCCTCAGCTTGAACGCGTAAAGCAACTGTGCTGTCTAACCCCAACCTGGCCGAGACACCTACAAAATAACCTCTACAAGTACCCCCTCAATATCCTAGGTAAGGCCACTAAGGTCACCTCAATATAATCAATGCTCAGGCGGAAAATCACAGGAGGGATTGACCATATGGGCAGGGTAGCAAAGCCCAAAACTCTTGAAAGAGCCCCTAGATATGAATACAATCCTAGAAATATCTCTGGTGCTACTCAGTTATGACTAGGGGTCATCCCAATCAATAACCGCTCACACTGCCTCGTGCTTAACTCCCGTTTGAGAGGAGGATCCTGCGAACAATGGTTATACCAACGATTTTACACACTCACCTGGACATACACCTAGATGTTGTTGTTTAGTGATCTTGGAGAATTGACTTACAATGAACTATTCCAAGATCCTAAAACCTAAGCTTGTTGGTGCACCCTAGAAAATAAAAGAGTGTAATTCATTTTATTTTAGTATTGATTTTAGTTGGCTTTATTACTCAAAAATAGGATATGGCCGTGCAACTAGTGGTGTTATGACGCAACAAGAGGTAAAATGCACACCTAACAATCAATGCAAATGCATTTTGTCCATGAAAACAGGGTATGCTACTACGTGAAATGCACAATTCTTCAAATTTCGAATGCAAATTTTCCTATATGAAGTCCTAACTAGTACTCCAAAGCAAATCTAGATCTAGTGCAAGTACAATGCAAAGTGCAAAATGCAATGCATGATGATAAGCAAATGTTTTTGGATTTTTTGAAAATAAAAGAGATGCAAAAAGCAAAAGAATGATCCTACAACCCCCAGACTCTGCAAGCACACATAAACAACATTCAAGCAAAGCACTAAGGTAAAAGAACTCTAATGCACTAATCTCAAACAAAAAATTGAAAATGCCATGACAAGAACTTTCTTAAAAAAAAAAAATTTAGGCTAAAAATCCTTTTCTGGTCAGAAAAAAAGGTCTAAATAGACTCAGGCAGTGCCAAAGGAGACTCGGCAACTATCAGAAATCACCCAGCAACCAATTATCTTCCCCAAAAAGACAAAATCTAGGGTATACGCGACCGTTCGCAGTAAATCCACGTGTATACACGGAAATCGCAGAGGAAACCGCGTGTATACGTGACTATAAATCAAAAACCTGTGTATAGGAAGAAAAGGTGCATAAAATCAAGGTAAACAGACAGGCTGAGACAAACTTCACACCAATCAGACTCTACCAGGAATACATGCCCCCAGAATCGACACAGAAACAAGAGAGAAAGAGCAATTCAAATAAATTGAATGCTGAGAAATCAACCCCCAAAGGACAACTACTAGGAACTCCCCAGTGGAGTCGCCAATTCTGTTACGGAGAGAAATTCCTATGGCTTGGGGTACCACAACAGACAGCTTGACTCTAGAAATCAATCCTTTCCAATATGCAATAGAAATTAAATGTCTAACACTAAAGGATTAGACCTCGTACCTTATTCCGGATGGTTGAAGTAGATCCCCATTGAGCTTTCCAACTTCATCTTGAATTGATAGATTACTTTCTCAAAAACAAGTAAACAATACAAGCATTCTATATATCATGGTGTTAGATCTATTCTAGCAGATATAATAAATAATGTAAAAGCATTTGACATAATCCCATGGATAAAATATTCATTGAAATACACATCATTGGATAGGAAAAGATAGTTCTTATTAATATAAATTAGATATTACAAGATACAACCTCTAACGACACGTCTGTGAACCAGAGAAACTGAATCCCCCACTTGGGCCTCCACCACTTCAATCCTCCATCTCTCGATAGCAAGCTCACAAGCAAAAGGCAAGCTTGGGAAGAACACAAAAGTGCTCCAAGGGACAAAGGGATGCAGACTCAAGCATAAGTTACGACAACAATGGACTATAGTTTCTTTTCTCTCAATTCTCTCTTATGCCTTCAATGTACCAAGGGGTTCCTTATATAGCTTTCAAAGGGATAATGAAAGGTCGAATCCGAGCGATCTCAAGGCATATGGAAGGCTAGGAGTCAAATGAGTCGGATCCATGTCAAAGAAATCTCCAAAAGGATTTGTATTATGCACACATCCCGGTGTACACGATTATATGGGTCAAACCCATGTATGTACCTGATTATAGGGTTAAAATCCATGTATATCATTTTTCATATGTTTGTGGGGATGATCAAGGAAACATCAAAGGACAAAAAGTGGTCCATAGGGTCTAAGGAGTCTATAGCGGGACAGGGGAAGGCCATACAAAGTGTGATTCACCTAGAGTGGTGAAATCCGCTATAACACATGGTGGCCTGAAGGCTTCCCTTGTCACAGATGGAGGGGAAGAAGAGATGATATCACGGGTTTGGATGCGGAGCGGACACTCCAGAGCATTCATACCAACTTTGTGAGGCTGACACATAGGGTTTCCATGGTGCAAGTCGAGGACTTTCCTGAGGCTATGCAGCGGCATGTGGTGGGTGTACCATGAGCATGGGTGCCATTATTTCGATGGCTCACTAGAACCATAGTGACCTTCCACGATCACAATCCTCCTCCTCGTCCATAGGCTTAGATACCTGGGAGTTATACATTTTTTATTACCGTGTGTTATATTTTGGTGGTTCGAGAGCCCCATTTTTGTATCATGACACTATGTATTACCACATTTTGGATGTTATATAAATTTTTTATGGTGATCGATTTATTTATTTACATGTGTAAAAATTTCTGTTTGTGATGAATTTATTGTGTATGAAACAAATGCCAATCTAACACGTACTTAGCATATGAGTCAGCAACTTGATTATTAATTCTTGAAATATGTATGTATGTTATATTGTCAAATTTCCGTTCTAATAATATCACACATAAGAATCTTCTTAATAAGGTCAAATCTCTAACATGGTACAAACCATTAAGCTGTGACACTACTAACTCCGAATCAAGACGTACCTCAAGAGAGAGAACGCCATGTGAAATGGAATCCCGTAGAAGCTCAATAACGACACTATATTCAGCAACATTGTTTGAAGATGGCCGCAAACATACGCCTCCTAAAGATAGTACCTGACCCATAGGAGTATCAATCACCTAAGCAGCAGAGGCTGAGTGTTGAGTGTGACGGCTCGCACCATCCATGAATCCTATGTAGGTGGAAGATTCCATTGACATCTGCCAAAATAAACGAAAACTAATCACAAACTTGATCACTATAAGAAAAAGACCTAACTATGAAAAACTGTATAGTAATATACAATAACTAGCCTTGGATGAAAATAATGCATAGCACTTCTTGAGATAGAGCCCATTTCTAGGATCCTCCAAGGCCGTTCCCTCATAATCTACTAACTCATAAGCACCCTTCTCTAACACACATTTTACGACGTAAGGACCACACCACATGGGGTTAAACTTTCCTGCCTTGAAGGGTTCTTTCGGTTGATCCCACAAAAAGACCAAGTCTCCCTCACTAAACCTCCTTGGATGGATAGACTTATCGTACTGGACCTTTATGTGATGTTTATTTACTTTCAGAGCCACCAATGCATCTCAACGCTACTCATCAAGTTGCTTAAGTTGGACCAAATGCTCCAATGGTGAAGTGTCTGGTAATATTTATATAGCTAGCTTCAAAGAAGGAATCTTGCATTCAACTAGAAATATTGACTCCACTCCATGTACAAGTTGATGTGGAGAAAAACCCGTTGCCGTATTAAGAGTGGTTCTATACACCCACAAAGCAGGATATAACATGATGTGCCAATTATTCTTGCTCTGTACGATGGTTCGTTGGAGAATGGATTTGAGTGATTTATTCATTGCTTCTACCTGTCCATTTGCTTGAGGGTAGTAAGAGAAGAAATGCTCTTTGTTTGTACCCTAACTTTGATGCCAACTCTTCCATCATATGATTCTGAAAGTGTGAGCCATGGTTAGTGACAAGATCTCTTGGAATCCCAAGCCGAGTAATAATCTAGTTGAATATGAAGTGCACAGCTGTGTCACCATCGGATTTAATTGTAGGCATAGCCTCAGCCCATTTTGTGAAGTAATCAACAACCACTATGATATTATGATTCCCCCCAGCTGAAGCTAGGTTGCAATCCATAAAATCAAGCCCCCACTTGGTGAAGGGACCAATGGTGATGATGGGATGTAACGGGGTAGGTTTTGAGTGCATATTATGTGCAAAAACCTAGCAAGGGTGGCACCTCTTGACCACATCCATACAATCCTTAAAGATCGATGAGCAGAAATAACCCACTCTTAATATTTTTTGGGCTGTAGAAAGACCAGATAAATGACCACCACACACCCCTCCATGGAAATCATTCAACACTACCTCAGCCTCTTCATGAGTTAAACAATGTTGTAAAATGGAATCTACCCCACGGTGGTACAAAGTGTTATCCACTATGAGGTAATTCTTAGACACGTGACGTAATCATCATTGTTCATCCCGTGAGAGGTGAGTAGGGACCTTCAATGTTTGTAAATATATAATGATATCCCAATACCATGGGTCTAAAGTTGAGATTAAGAAGATGTGTTCATCGACAAATGTATCTTCACAAACCAACTCCTTGACCTCACTTGGGAAATCCGATATAAGCTTTGCAAAAATTAACGATTTGTTCGAATTTGTCGTCACAAACTCGAGATTGAATTCTTATAGGAAGACAATCCATTTATTATATTTTCCCCCAATCATCCTTCGAGTGAGGAGAAATTGAATTGGATTGACATGGGCTACAACCAAGGTCTGGCGAAGGAGAATATAATGTCTCAACCATTGAACCACATGTATGGTAGCTAAAGTAAGCTTCTCAAAATGAGAATAATGAATCTCTGCATCAATAAGGTTTCGGCTCATATAGTATATGACATGCTCTTGGAGCCCCTCATCCTCTTGAACCAAAACCATACCAATCGTCTCCATGGACGCGGCCACATAAAGTAGAAAATCACAGCTATAGTTTGGGGGACTAATCACTGGGGCCAATGCTAGGGCTCACTCATTTGAACAAAAGGTGGTGTCCTTCTTCAAAAGACACATGAAGCCTCTAGTCAAATTGGCAAAATTGACAATAAATATCTGTAAGAAGTTTTCCATGCCTTGCAAACATTGAAGATGACGAATATTTTTCATGGGAGACAACTAAAGTATTGCCTCAACTTTCAAAGGGTTGACTCTTATACCCTCTTTAGAAATGATGAATCCTGACAAGTGACCTGACTTCACACAAAAGATGCACTTGTGAGGATTTAACCTAACCAAATAATGGCGGCATATTTCGAATACCAATATCAAATGATAGGAATGACGCATTCTTATATGAGAATGAGTAGCAAAGTCATCCAAAAATACTTTGATAATCGATTTGAGATTGTGGAAAATCAAGGTCATGGCCCACTGAAAAGTAGCTCCGGTGTTCTTATGGCCAAAAGGCATTTTTTTATATGCAAAATTTCCCCAAGGACAAATAAATGTAGTCTTATGTTGGTCCTTAGGTTTAATTTGTATCTGATTATATCCAGAAAAGTCGTCCATAAAGGAAAAAACCTCGCTACCCGCACACTCATCCAAAATCTGATCAATAAATGGTGTGGGGAAATTGTACCTAGGAGAGGCATGATTCAAATCATGGAAATTAGTACATATGTGGATCGCTCCCTACTTCTTATCCACCAAAACAGGGTTTGAAACCCACTCTATCAAGGGAACAGGATAGATAAAACCGACTTTCAACAGTTTCTCTATCTCTACCTTAATCGCAGGTTCTTTCCTAGCATTCACCACATGCAAGTGTTGTCGAACAGGCTTAGCATTGGGATAAGTATTAATCTCGTGTTTGACAATATAACGGTCGATACCTGGCATTTCATTGTAAGACCAAGCAAATATATCATGGAATTCTTTAAACAACTCAGTGTATTCTTGAATCTCAGCATGGGAACATTCTACCCCAATATAGACATTCTCTGTCCTGCCAGGATCATGAGAGATATTGATAGGAATCTTTGAAGATATGTTTGTCATGTTTCCATCAGCCATCAGACCAGGAGAGCTTAATGGAACCATATGACTACCAACTCTCTCACTAAGAATTGCCCTAAATTCCTCACGCTCCAAGCGGTTAAGCTCAAGAAGAAAGTAAGATGTATGATGGAGCTCCTCCCATGGTGGCTCAACTCCCGACATGGCCTCAATAATCACTTCATCTGAAGGAAAAACACTATCAAGGCTGTCATGCGCGTGAGAATACTGCATTGCCCATGCTGGCAGCACATAAGGGTCCTCCTCCTCTGTCTGCGAAGAGGAAGGACTGGGCTCTGCAACACACTCGATATTAGCTTGATAAGATACCATAGTTGTAGGAAACGGCACGTCCATCACGATGGGCTCACTCGGAGTACTTAGTGTAGGAAAAATCCAAGGATCTTCCATATGACTCATGCAAAAAGACACCGATCTCATAGATGTTGAAGCCTCACCGGAACTAGACCCTATCATAAGGATCGATGCAGGACAACTAAAAATTCCCATGAGGGATGTATACATGCCTACACCCACACTCCTAGTTGTCGGCTGAGAGTGTTCAACGATCAGGATCGTAGTTCCCGAAGATGCGGTAACTGACAGATTCTTGAATGACGTTTGATCAATCATGACTATGTTCCCGTTAAATGGAAAGCATCAACGTGAAACAGGGAAGAAGCTACGGCTTGCATACTGTACATCAAATTCCTACCCAGCAAGATATTGTAGTCAAGGGGCGCATCAACCACCTCAACCTACATCGCAATGGTATTCCCTCCCAAACGGACCTTAAGAGAAGGAAGGATCCCATGTGGCCTAAATGATCTCCCATCGAACACAATTAACATGGTCACTTATTTAGACAACTCAGGGGAACCTAAACCCTTCCAACATGATAAAGACATCACAGAAGTGGAATCACCTTTGTCAATCACAATGCGCTTGACAGTCATGTTAAGACATTCTATGTGAATCAAAAGAAACACATAGTAAGGAAAGCGAGGCTGAAGTCCTGCGGTTTCAAATTTAATAACAGAGGAAGAATCATCATCATTCACACCAAGGGTCGAAAGAAAAGCCTTCCTTTGTGTAGGACAACTCTAAAGCACTTCCAATGTAGACATCGCACAAGGAGTGTGGCCCAAATCCTCGACAACTGAATAGTTTTGTGCAGTTTGGGAATTAGGATTGTGCCCCGAATGCTTAACGACTCCCTTAGGAATGTGAGGTGTAGCTTCAGGTTTATCCACAGGTTTCTCAATATGCAAAGGAGACCCTGGTGGATCAAGTTTCTTTCCTAGTCTAGGTTGTGATGAACCATAATCCTTCGCATGGGTCACAACTTTTGCAACCACGTACCATGTTAATGCAACCACGACCACTACCCTCTAGTAGATCTTGATCACCACTAGACTGATCATGGGTCCTTGAGTTCATATTTTGATTATGAGGTAAAGGGTTAGTTAGCATAGCTGGGCCTTGTGCCAAGAAACTCGAGGCTTCATCGATACAAGGGCACAAGTAAGTGAGGTGATCGTCCTTACACAACTTGCAAGGGAATTTATCCTTATGTTTATCTTGCTTGTCCCCCCCAACATTACGACCATTCTTTTCATTATTCTTAGCATTCTCATTCCTATTCCCACCCTTACAATTATTCTTACCCTTCTTTTTATTCCATCCGAGCTGCTGGTTACCCTTCTGGTCTGACGATTGTACTAAAAGCACACTTGCCATTTGGGTTGAGATGAAGCCGTGGCTTGTCCCGAAAAAGATTGGTTGATTGACAACCGACTAACTTGTTTTGCAACCAAATCCACAGGTTTAGCACTTGCACAACCAACAATGCCATCGGCATGTGGTCCAGGTTTAACTTTAAGGTCGAAACTAGAACGCAGAGCATTGGGAATGATCTCATATAACAAAATGGACTGAGCATAAATCAAATCCAGTTCCTGTGCCCTAAAAATGGCTTGTTTGTCATTTTTCACTCCGGATGTAGAAACATCCTTTGCTATATACGGCAATAATGACTTAAGGAACCATTCGAGGAGGAATTCCGGGGGTATAAAGGCTTTAATTAACCTCTTCTGTCTATGCCACTCTTGGATATGATCCAAGATATGTGTGGCTTTATCCTGTCGAAATGTTGACAAGAGTTCAATACCAATGTCATAACACACTGTTAGCTGGAAGTGGTTAATAAAATTCATCGCTAGGTCATCGAACAAAGCAAATGCCCCCATTGGTAGCTCTATATACCATTTCGCGGCAGGCCCAGTAAGGGTGCATTGAAACAACCTTAAATAGATGGAGTCCTAGTGTAAGTAATTTGAAGAGCACCATAGGTGGAAGGTAGTAACATGTTCACTCGGATCCTCTCCCGGTTTTCCCTCAAACTTGGGTATGTCCTAGGGAAGCTTAGTAGGGACAGCTGGCCAAGCCGGGTCATGAGTTACAGGATTGTTCGTCAATCTTGACAAGTCAGGAATATTCAATGTTGTGAGGATAGGGATCCTAGGATGATGAGGTCGATGGACCACTCCCTAATAGTTCTGATTCACATAGGTTTGATTACCACCATGGCCTTGGCCATAGTGCCCTCCTCCCATTTGACCCATATAGGGTGGCATGGAAGCACCATAGTGTGGTGTACCTTGACTATTTGGAGCTACAAAGCCATAATTTGGAGAGTAAGCAGGTTGTTGATACCCTCCCCCATAAGGTGAAGAACCCTATCCATACTGCATCCCCTAATAGGGTCCATAAGTCATCGCATGAGATGTCCCATGAGACACTCCATAAGTAGGAACATACACTCCAGAAGTAGTAATATACATTCCAGAAGTAGGAATGTGACCTCTAGAAGTATGAACATGACCTCCCGAAACAACAGATGGTGCATGAAGCTGAGACACAGCTGGTCTAGTAACCGTAGTACAGACATAACTCATAGCAACGTTCCATCCCGAAGGACCACATGAATGAGGTGAAGGGTGAACATTCAAAGAACTAGGGACAAAGGATGAAGGGATCTGTGTAATTATGTACGTACTATTCCCTATAGTCACTCGTCTTAGATCTGGTATCCTAATAGGATCACTAACCCTAGACATAGGAGGAATATGTGATGTAGCTTCCACCGTTGGGATGGAAGGTGCAATGTGACTAGTGCTCCCAAACCTCTCCGCATGGTAAGGAATGAGAGTGCCCCCAAGCATAGTGTTAGGCTCGAACTCAGATTCAACATGAAATGAAAATTCATGTGTGGGAAAAGCAGACATACCATAACTGCCATAACTAGTGCTCGTGGGTTCAAAATGAGTCTCATCATCCTCCAGCATTCCATACCGATGATGCGTCAATGGGGAATCAACCCTAGAGTAAGTAGTTCTATCATGAAAAGTTCCTATCGCATAAATCATAGGACCTAACTTAGTCAAGTTGGGTGAAGGATCATATTTAGGAGTAAACTCTCCATATTCTACATGAATGGGAGAAGGTGGTTCAAGAATACCTTCTATATGGTCTCCCATGGTGTGTGAATCAATGTGCAAAGTAGTTTTCCTGGACTGTCTATTTATCACTCCCAAAGGAGGAGGATATGTAGAAGGCAGAAGTCCTGCTAAATGACGAGAACAATGAGGAGCCGCACCCGAATCCACAATGACTCAAAAAATATAAAAGACTCTTTATCTACGCAAACCCTAGGAAAGCTAACGTGCACAGAGCAATCACTAATACAATCTAAATCCAAATACAAGCAATCAAGGGTAGGATAAGTGAGCTCCCAAATGAAGTAGGTATGTCTCACCTAGGAGAGGCTTGAGACTCCCATACATAATAAGCAGAGGTATGTAACCAATTATTATGGCCCTCAGCTTCAATGCGTAAAGCTACTGTGCTGTCCGACCCCAACCTAGCCAGGACACCTGCATAATAACCCCTGCAAAGTACCCCCTCGATATCCTAGGTAAGGCCACTAAGGTCACCTCAATATAATCAATGCTCAAGCGGACAGTCACAGGCGGGATTGACCATATGCATAGGGTAGCGAAGCCTAAAACTCTTGAAAGAGCCCCCAGATATGAATACAATCCTAGAAATATCTCCGATGCTACTCAGTTATGACTAGGGGTCATCCCAATCAATAACCACTGACACTGCCTCATGCTTAACTCCCTTTTGAGAGGACGATCCTGAGAAACACTGGTTATACCAAGGATTTCACACACTCACCTGGACAGACACATACATGTTGTTGTTTAGTGGTCTTGGAGAACTTACTCACAGTGAACTATTCCAAGACCCTAAAACCTAATCTTGTTGGTGAACCCTATCAAATAAAATAGTGTAGTTCATTTTAATTAAGCATTGATTTTAATTGGCTTTACTAACTCAAAACAGGGATATGGCTATGCAACTAGCGGTGTTATGACACAACATGAAGTAAAATGCACACCTAAAAATCAATGCAGATGCATTGTGTCCATGAAAATAGGGTATGCTACTACATGAAATGCACAATTTTCTTCAAATGATAAATTCAAGCTTTCCTATATGAAATCCTGACTAATACTCCAAAGCAAATCTAGTGCAAGTACTATGCAAAATGCAAAATGCAATGCATGATGATAATCAAATATTTTTGGATTTTTTGAAATAAAATGAGATATAAAAAGAAAAAGAATGATTCTACAACCCCCAGACTCTGCAAGCACACTCAAGAAGCACTCAAGAAAAGAACTAATGTAAAACAAGTCTAATGCACTAATACCAAAACAAAAAATCGAATATGCAATGACAAGAACATTCTTAAAAAAGAAATTTACCCTAAAAAAAACATCTTTGGTCAGAAACAGAGGTGTATCTAGACTCTAGCAGTATCAAAGGAGACTCAGCAATCATCAAAATTCACCCAGCAACCATTCAACTTCCTCTATAAGGAAAAACTAAGGGCATACGTGACTGCTCGCAGTAAACCCACATGTCTACATGGAAATAGCAGTGAAACCCATGTACATACATGACTATGAGTTCAAAACTTGTGTACAGGAAGAAAGGTGAATAAAAATAAAGGCAAACAGACAAGCTGAGACAAACTTCACACAATTCAGACACTACCAAGCAAACATGCCCCCAGGCCTGACACAAAAACAAGAGAGAAAGATCAATTCAAATTCATTGAATGCCGATAGAAAATCCCCAAAGGACAACTACTAGGAACTCCCCAACAGAGTCACTAATTCTATTACGGAGAGAAATTCCTATGGCTTGGGGTACCACAACAAACAGCTTGACTTGAGAAATCAATCCTTTCCAATATGCAATAGAAATTAAATGTCTAACACTAAAGGATCAGACCTCATACCTTATTCCAGATGGTTGAAGTAGATCCCCGTTGAGCTTTCCAACTTCAGCTTGAATTGATAGATTAATTCCTCAACAACAAGTAAACAATACAAGCATACTATATATATTGGTGTTAGATCTATTCTAGCATATATAATCAATAATGTATAAACATTTGAAATCATCCCATGGATAAAATATTCATTCAAACATGCATTATTGGACAGGAAAAGATATTTCTATTAATATAAAATCAGAGATTACAATGGATACAAACTCTATTGGCATGTCTGTGAATCGAAGAAATTGAATCCCCCACTTGGGCCTCCACCACCTCAATCCTCCATCTCTCGATAGCAAGCTCACAAGCAAAAGGAAAGCTTGGGAAGAACACAAAAGTGCTCCAAGGGACAAAGGGATGTAGATTCAAGCACAAGTTCCTTCAACAATGGACTATAGTTTCTTTTCTCTCAATTCTCTCATATGCCTTCAATGTACCATAGAGTTCCTTATATAGCTTTTCAAAGGGGTAATGAAAGGTTAAATATGAGCGATCTCAAGGCATATGGAAGGCCAGGAGTCAAGTGAGTCGGATCCATGTCAAGGAAAACTTCAAAATTTTTTGGATTTTGTACACATCTCGATTTACGTGGTTTTAGAGGTCAAACCCACGTATATATGCGATTAGGGGTTTAAAAGTTGAGTGTACTAATTTTCACATGTTTTTAGGGATGGTCAAGGAAACATCAAAGGGCAAAAAATGGTCCAAGGGGTCTAAGGAGTCTGTAGAGGGATAGCGGAAGGCCATACAAGTGTGATTCACCTGGAGTGATAAAATCAGTTATAACAATTACATATGTTTGTTGTATGATTTTATGTTCTGGGCATGGACCCTGAAACACATGATTGATGAGATGTTTTGTGTTGAGCAAGGAGCTCTGGATCACATGGGTATTTGATGTTTGTGTTGAGCTAGAAACTCTAGAGCACATGAGTGTTTATATTTGTGTTAAGTGAGAATCTATGAATCACATGAGTTATGAAAACCTTTGTGTTGAGAATGAAGCTTTGAAGCACATGAAAAGTTAAAGTTGGAAGTGTTTGGTATAAGCCCTGGAGCCTTCCAAGTTGATGTTGAGCATAAGCTCTGGAACATCAGATCCTTGGCCATTGTATCCCTAGGTGTATCCTACAAGTAAATCCTAGCATTATTGTTGAGCGAGTATCTCTAGAATTGCACTAAGTTTGTAACTCCCTATTTTTAGCATTGAGTATGGGCTCTGGATCAGTGCTAGGAGTTACTAAAAATAATAAATTTTGTCAAGTGAAAATGAATTGAATAAAACATTGGTCTCATCTGAATTATTTTTAAGTGATTAAATGAAATTTTGAATTTCTGTATATCGTCAAGTACTAAAGAGCTACCATGTTATACAAGGGAATCCTACATGCAAGGAGGTTTAGAGTTTGCTA